>LOJH01052641.1:0-12315 GCA_001685095.1 Ellobius talpinus
GCTGGATGAAGGTTCTATGATGACATTTAAGACAGTCATCAATCTGACTACAGGCGAAAGGCCAACTCAGGCACCCTCTCCACTAAAGCTTAGGGTCTTAGCTAGGGTCATCCTTGTGGATTCCTGGGAATTTCTGTAGTGCCAAGTTTCTTGATAGCCCCATAATGGCTCCCTCATCAAAATATCTCTTCCCTTGTTCTCCATATCTGTTCTTCCCCCATCTCGACTATCCCATTCCCTCGAGTTATCCTCCCTCCCCTTATCCCCCCTCCAATTGAGCCCTCCCTTCTTCCCCCATCCCCATGCTCCAAATTTTCTCAGGAGATCTTGTCTATTTCCCCTTCCCATGGGAACTATATGTTTCTTTTAGGGTTCTCCTTGTGACTTAGCTTCTCTGGGATCATAGATTATAGGCTCATTATCCTTTGCTTTAAAGCTAATATCCATTTATGAATGAGAACATACCATGTTCATCTTTCTGGATCTGGGTTACCGCCTGTCATCTACTCCTCCTGGGTGAGTCGGCTTCTTTTTGTTTAGAGATTTCAGGTGTGCTGTTAAGTTGCTAGTGTGAAATTTCTTCACTTTCTTAATGTAGGCAGTTAATGCTATAAACTTTCCTCTTAGCACTGCTTTCTTAGTGTCCTGTATGTTTGGATATGTTGCGCCTTCATTTTCGTTGACTTCTAGGAAGTCTTTAATTTCTTTCTTGACTCGGGTGGTTCAGTAGTTGACTGTTCGATTTCCATGAGTTTTATTCTTTCTACAATTAGTGTTTTTGTTGAATTCTAACTTTAAACCATGATAATCTAATAAAAGATACAAGGGGTTACTCTAATGTTTTCTATCTGTTGAGGTTTGCTTTGTTACTAAATATGTGGTCAGTTTTAGAGAAGGTTTCATAAGGTGCTGAGAAGAATGTATATTCTTTTATTTTGGGGTGAAATGTTCTATAGGTGCCTTTTAATACTATTTGCATCATGACATCTGTTAGTTCTCTTATTTCTCTGTATGATTCTGTCTGATTGACCTGTTCATTGGGGAGAGCTTGGTGTTGAAGTCTCCTAGTATTAGTGTGTGGGTTTTGATGTGTGGTTTAAGCTTCAGTAATATTTCTTTTACATTTGTGGGTGCTCTTGTATTTGGGGCATAGGAGTTCAGGACTGAAACTTCATCTTGATAGATTGTGTGTGTGTGTATGTGTGTGTGTGTGTGTGTGTGAGTATAAAGTGTCCTTCTCCATCTCTTCTGGTTAATTTTAGTTTGAAGTTGATTTTGTTAGATATTAGGATAGCTACATCTGCTTGTCTCTTAGGTTCATTTGACTGGAAAATCTTTTTCCAACCCTTTACTCTGAGGTAAAGCCTGTCTTTGAGGTTGAGGTGTATTCCTTGAATACAGGAGAAGGACGGATCTTGCTTTTGTATTCACTCTCTTAACCTGTGTCTTTTTATAGGTAAATTGAGTCCATTGATATTAAGAGATATTGATTACTAGTGATTGTTAATTCCTGTTATTTTTGGTGGTAGTGTTTGTGTGTTTGCATTCTTTAGGTTTTGCTGGTATGAGGTTATCTGTTGCTTGTGTTTTTGTGGGTACAGTTAGCTTCCTTGGGTTGTAGTTCTCCTTCTAGTACTTTCTGTAGGGCTGGATTTGTGGATAGGTATTGTCTAAATCTGGTTTTGTCATGGAATATCTTATTTTCTCCGTCAATGGTGATTGAAAGCTTTGCTGGGTATAGTAATCGGGGCTTGCATCTGTGGTCTCTTAGTGTCTGCAGCACATCTGCCCAGAACCTCCTGGCTTTCATGGTTTCCATTGAGAAATTGGGTGTAATTCTATAGTCTGCCTTTATATGTTACTTGGCCTTTTTCCTTTGCAGCTTTTAATATTCTTTCTTTATTTTGTATGTTTTGCATTTTGATTATTATATGGTGAGGGGACTTATTTTTGGTCCAGTCCATTGGGTATTCTGTGATCTTGTACCTTCATAGGTACATCCTTCTTTAGGTTGGGAAAGGTTTCGTCTATGATTTTGTTGCATATATTTTCTGTGTCTTTGAGCTGGAGTTCTCCTTCTATCCCTATTATTCTTAGGTTTGGTCTTTTCANTATTCTTTCTTTATTTTGTATGTTTTGCATTTTGATTATTATATGGTGAGGGGACTTATTTTTGGTCCAGTCCATTGGGTATTCTGTGATCTTGTACCTTCATAGGTACATCCTTCTTTAGGTTGGGAAAGGTTTCGTCTATGATTTTGTTGCATATATTTTCTGTGTCTTTGAGCTGGAGTTCTCCTTCTATCCCTATTATTCTTAGGTTTGGTCTTTTCATGGTGTCCCAGATTTCGTGGATGTTTTGTGTTAAAAATTTGTTGGATTTAACGTTTTCTTTGACTGATTAATCTACTTCCTCTATAGTATCTTCAACACCTGAGATTCTTTCTTCCATCTCTTGTATTCTGTTGGTTATGCTTGCATCAATAGTTCCCATCCATTTACCCACATTTTCCATTTCCAGAACTTCCTCGGTTTGTGTTTTCCTTTTTGTCTCTATTTCAGTTTTCATGACTTGAACCGTTTGCTTCAGCTGTTTGATTGCTTTTTTCTTAGTTTTCTTAGGTTTCTTTAAGAGATTTATTGATTTCTTTCAATTTTTGTTTTTCTTTTCCTCCATTTCTTTAAGGAAAATTTTCATTTCCTCTTTAAATTTAAATTTTTCATTTCCTCCATCATCTCCATAAAGTTAGATTTAAAATCATCTTTCTGTTGATGACTACTGAGTTCTGGTGTTACCATGTTGCTTTTTAGGTTGTTGAATGAATTCTTGCATTGGCGCCTATCCATCTCTTCCTCCAATTGGTGCTGGCAATGTCTTTACCTCTTGAGCCAATCCTTGCAGTTGCTGTCTGTATCTTTGGGAGCTGTTCTTGGATTGCTCTGTACTGTTGCTTTCTGAGTCTCAGGGAGCCCCTGAGGTCCCTCTTGGCCCACTCTCTTGGTCCACTCTCTTGGTCCACTCTCTTGGTCCACTCTCTTGTTCTGCTCTCTTGTTCAGCACTCTTGGTCTGCTCTGTGTAGTCGCAGCCTTTTGGTCCTCTCTGTGCAGTCACAGCCTGTGTTTCAGAGTTCCTCTGAGGTCATGGGGGATAGGAGGGTTAGAGGGCTGAGTGGGACTTGTAGTTTACAAGGTCCTATTGATATGGTGGGAGTGTTGGAGCAACCTACCTGTAGGAAGTTTGCCTGCTGGCTGGCTAGAGAAGCTGAGGCAGGTGCCAAGGGGCCTGGGGTTTTGCCCCAGTACCGAGGGCCTAGAGAGTGGGGTGCCCCGCTGGGTGGGTGATCACTCACCTCTTGGTCCAATCTGTGTAGTTGCAGGTTTTGCAGAATAGTAGTAATATTTTACTCTAAGTTTCTGGGCTGTTTGACCCTGGTTCTTGGTCACCCAAGCAGTGGTTGGGTTCGTTTCCCACCTCATGCAATGGGCCTTAAGTCAAATCAGACATTGGTTGATCACTGCCACAGCTTTGTGCCACCATTGCCCTATCACATATTGCATGAGGACAGCAGTGTAGATCAAAGCTTGTGTGGCTGGGTTGGTGTTTACATTTCATTTCACTTTTGGTAGCTTGCAGGATATCTTCTTTTACCAAAGCCACTAGTAACTTGTAGAGGTGAAGGCTCTATATAGGCCCCAGCTCAACATCTCCATGTTCAATGAGCTGTGTACATGTTGTCTTCAGCTATGGGGCCTTGCTGTCAGCTTGGGGAGAGCAACCTTTTCTCTTGGCATCACCCTGAGTTGTTTGGAGATTTCCACGGGACCCCTTGGCCATCAACTCAGTTAGATATAACCCAGTACCTGCACTGGAATCTTCCTTTGGTGACATGAGGTGTCCAGGTGGGACTTTATCTACCCCATTATTTTATTATATATAAAATATATATCCCATTATTTTATTTGGCAATTCCATATTGCCAAATATATATATATATATATATATATCTCCTCACTCAGGATTATTTTTAGTTCCATCCATTTATCAGCACACTTCAAAATGTCATATAGATATATGTATATATATATGCAATTTCTACTATATTAGGTTTCTATATTAATCCTCAAATGCCCCTTAATTTTAGTTGTCTCTCTCCATATTCTCTCATTCAACCTTCTCTGCCCTTTCTTCCCCTCCCATGTGATCCTCCCATACCAGCTCTCTCCAATGCATGCATAATTATCTGTTTATGCTATTTCCCTTTTCCAATGCAATCTGTCTGTTTCCTCTAGTCCCATACCTAACCTCTGTGGTTCTACAGATTGTAGATTGGTTGACACTGATTCTACAACTAATATTCCCCTATGAGTGAATAATACAATATTTGTCTTTCTTGATCTAGGAAAACTCACTCAGGATAATTTTTTTCTAGTTCCATCCATTTGCCATCACATTTCAGGTTGTCATTTTTAATGGCTGAATAATAAATACTCCATTGTATAAATGTGTTACATTGTCTTTATCTTCTTTTCTGCTGAAGGACATCTAAATTGTTTCCAGTTTCTAGCTATTATGAAGAGAGCAGGACTGAACCTGGTTGACCATGTGTCCTTGTGGTAGGATGAAACATTCTTTGGGTATATGCTCAAGAGTGCTATAGCTGGATCTTGAAATAAATCGGTTGTAATTTTCCTGATAACTGCACACTGATTTCCATAGTGGTGGTATGAGTTTGCACTCCCACCAGCAGTGGCTTCGTTTTCTCTTTACCCTACATCCTCAACAACATGAGCTATCCCTTGTTGTGCTATTGATTTTAGCCATTCTGACTGGTGTAAGATGAAATCTCAAAGTAGTTTTGGTTTGCATTTCCCCAATGGCTAACGATGTTGATCATTTCTTAAAGTGTTTCTCAGCTATTTGAATTTCCTCTGTTGAGAATTCTCTGTTTAGATCCATATCCCATTTTTTAGACTTGGGTAATTTGTTTTCCTGATATATAGTTCCCTGAGTTCTTTATATATTCTAGATATTTTCCCTCTATCAGATGTGTTATTGGTAAAAAATCTTTTACCATTCTGTAGGTTGCCACTTTGTCCAGTAGATGGTGTCCTTTGCCATACAGAAGCTTTTCAGTTTTATGAGGTCCCATTTGTTAATTGTCAATCTTAGTGCCTGCACTATTGGTGTTCTGTTCAGGAAGAGGTCTCTTTGCCAATGTGTTTAAGGCTTTTTCTCACTTTTTTTATCAGTTTCAGTGCATCTAGTTTTATGGTGAGGTTTTTGATCCTTTTGGAGTTGAGTTTTGTACAGAGTGATTAATATGGATCTATTTGGAATCTTCTACACACAGACATCCAGTTTAACCAGCAACATTTTTGAAGGTGCTGCCTTTTTTCCAGTGCATATTTCTGGTTTCTTTGTCAAAAATCATTGTCTATAGGTGTGTGGATTTATGCCTCAATCATCAGTTCAATTCCATTGATCAACATGTCTGCATGTCAATAACATCCTGTTTTTATTACTATAGCATTGTAGAACAAATTGAAATCAAGAAGGACGAGACCTCCTGTAGTTCTTTTATTACCAAGGATTTTTTTTCGATCCTGGGTCTTTTGTTTTTCAATATGAAGCTAAACATTGTCCTTTCAAGATCTGTAAAAAATTGTGTTGGAATTCTGATGGATATTGCATTGAATCTCTAGATAGCTTTTGGTAAAAGGGTCATTTTCACTATATTAGTCCTACAGATGTGTGGGCATGAGAAATTTTTCCATCTTCTGATATCTTCTTCAATTTCTTCAGTGTCTTAATGTTTTTATTATACAAGTCTTTCATTTGCTTGATAAGAGTTTCCTCAAGATGTTTTATATTATTTGAGGCTACTGTGAAATGTGCTGTATCTCCAATTTCTTGTTCAGTCTGGTTTATCATTTGTATATAAAGGGCTGCTTTTTAAATAAATTATGTATCCAGCTACTTTGTTGAAAGTGTTTATCAGATTTTTAATGATTACTTCTATTTCACTAGGTTTTTAACTCTGTTTAAGTTGTTTATCTGATCTTGATTTAACTTTGGTAAGTGGTATCTACTGAGAAAATTATTTATATATAATTATCTGTAGATAATATCCATAGATTTTTCTAATTTTGTGGAGTACAGGTTTTTAAAACATGTCTTTAAGATTTTTTGGATTTCCTTGGTATCTGTTGTTATGTCCCCTTTTTCATTTCTGATTTTGCTAATTTGGCTATTCTCTATCTGCCTTTTAGTTAATTTGGATAAAGTTTGTCATTTCACTGATTTTCCCCAAGAACCATAGCTTTGTTTCATTATTTGTATTCTTTATTTATATGTTATTGATTTAATCCCTGAGTTTCCTATTTTTTTCCTCTCTATTCCTTTTGGGTGTAATTTCTTCCTTTTGTTCTAGAGCTTTCAGATCTGCTGTCAAGTAGCTATTATGAGACATCTCCAATTTTTTATGTAGTCACATAGTGCTGTGAACTTGCCTCTTTGAAACATCTTTATTGTCTCCCATACATTTGGGTACATTGTGTCTCAATTTTCATTTAATTATAGAATGTCTTTATTTTCTACCTTGACTCATTCATTTTTCATTCAGTAGAAAGCTGTCCAGTTTCCATGAGTTTGTAAGCTTTCTGTTCTGTTATTGCTGATATCTAGATTTAATCCATGGTGTTCAGAAAGGACGCATGGTGTTATTTCAGTTTTCTTGTATCTGTTGAAACTTGCTTTGTGTTCGAGTATGTGGCCAGTTTTGGAGAAAGTTCCATGAGGTGCAGAGAAGGTATATCCTTTTGTATTTTGGCAAAATGCCCTGTAGATATCTGGTAGGTACACTTGGTTTATAACGTCAGCTAGCTACAGCATTTTTATGTTTAGTTTTTGTTTAGAATACCTATTTGTGAGAGTGGAGTACTGAAGTCCCCCACTATCAGTGTGTAATGGTCAATATGTGGTTAAGCTTTAACAGTGTTTCATTTATGAACTTGAATACCCTTGTGTTTGAGGCATAGATGTTAAAAATTGAAATATCCTCTTGGTAGACCTTTCCTTTGATGAGTATATAGCATCCTTCTTTATCTATTCTACTTAATTTTGGTTTCAAGTTTGTTTTGCCAAATACCAAGATGGCTACACCTGCTTGCTTTTTAGGTCCACTTTCCTGGAATATCTTTTTCCAACTCTTTGTTTTGAGAGGATGTCTGTCTCTGATATTAAAGTGTATTTCTTGGATACAGCGGAAGAATGGATCCTTTTTCACATCCATTCTGTCATTCTGTGTCTTTTTATTGGGGAACTGAGACTATTGATGTTGAGAGGAACCAATGACTAATTATTGTTGATTACTGTTATTTTATCATTGTTGTTGTTGGTGGTGGTAGTGTTGCTCTCTCTCTCTCTCTCTCTCTCTCTCTGTGTGTGTTTCCCTTTTTGGCTGGTCTGAGATTTATCTCCTATGTTTTCTTGGATGTAATTGACCTCTTTAGGTTGGAGTTTTTCTTATAGCACCTTCTGTAAGGCTAAAATTTCAGATAGATTTTGCTTATATTTGGTTTAATCATGAATTGTCTTATTTTCTCCATCTATGCTGATGGAAAGTTTTTCTGGGTATAGTAATCTAGACTTGTATTTGTGGTCTCTTATAGTCTTCAATCCATCTGCCTAGGCCCTCTTGACTTTTAGAGAAGTGAGACATAATTTTAATAGGTTTGTCTTTATATGTTACTTGATCTTCTTTTTCCTTGCCACTTTTAATATTCTTTCTCTATTCTGTACATTTAGTGTCTTGATTATTATGTGTTGAGGGGAGTTTCTTTTCTGGTACAGTTGATTTTGTGTTCTGTTATGCTTATTGTACTTTGATAAGCATCTACTTCTTAAGGTTAGGGAAATTTTCTTCTATGATTTGATTGAAAATATTTTCTGTGTCTTTGACCCGAGTTTCTTCTCCTTCCTATATTCCTATTATTCTTAGAGTTGGTCATTTCATAGTGTTCCAGATTTGCTGGATATTTTGGCCTGAAGTATTTTTAGATTCAACATTTTCTTTGACCAAGGTATGCATTTCTTCAGTTTGTCTTCAGTGCCCAAGATTCTCTCTTTAATCTCTTGCATTCTGTTGGTGAAGCTTGTCTTTGTGGTTCTTGTTTGTATTCCTAAATTTCTCATTTCCAGATTTCCCTCAGTTTTGGTTTTCTTTATTGATTCTTTTTCCACTTTCGAGTTTTAAACAGTTTTATTCATTTCCTTCCACTGTTTGTGTTTTCACAGATTTTTTTTAAGGGATTTATTAATTCCTTCTTTAAGGACCTCTATAATATTCATAAAGGCTATTTTAAGGTCTTTTTCTTGTGATTCATCTATGATGGAAGATTCAGGACCTGCTGTGATAGAGTTGATGGGCTCTAGCATAGACATATTGTCCTGCATGTTACTGTGTTTTGCGCTGGTGTCTAGGCATCTGGGATTGGGAAGACTGTAGTTCTAGGTGCTGATATCTGGTCTTATCTTTGTTGGATGGGTGTTTTGTTCCTTGGTTTCTGTTTCCTCTCTGGTTCTTAGGAGAGTGTTATGATTGTGTGTTGCCTGATAGGAAATTCTTCTGGGGTGTGGCTACTGGTGGTTCTAGGTAAAATGTGTTTCTGAGCTTTGGGAGCTGACTCTTAGGGATATGAATGGTTTGGGAGTGTAGAGGGTGTTAACATGAGGAGAGAAAGCAGGATATTTGCACAAGGATCTCCTTAGTTAGTACCCTGATAATGGGGACAGGGCATGAGGACAGGCCATAGCAGAAGGTCTGATGCAGAATTAGGGATGAGACTGGAGTATTGGACTTGGAGGAATGGAGAGAGAGGTGAAGATCTGGAGTTACTCACTTGCTTTCCTGGTCAGAGTGGCCTATGCATTCCAAGGAAGTGCCTTCTGGAGTTCAGGTGCTGAGATAAAGCAATGGGTAGAAGGAAAGGAAGTTTAGAAAGAAGATCTCTGGGATCCACTGGAGATGGAGGCAGGGAGAATTGAGGCTGAGGGATTGGATTTGGAGGAGCAGGAAGAGGTGAAGATCTGTAGTTAGTCTACCTGATTCCCTGGATAGAGTGTGGGCTTACTTATACCTTATAGTACATCATCATCAAGGAAAAGCTAAGACAAGGGCTGAAGCAGAAACCATGGAGGAAGGCTGCTTACTGCCTTGCTTCCTGTGGCTTGCTCAGTTTGCTTTTTTTTAATTTGAGACAGGGTTTTTTGTTTGTTTTTTTTATTTTTTTTTGTAGTTTTGAAGCCTTTCTTGGAACTCATTCTGTCATTCTGTAGACCGTGCTGACCTCGAACTCACAGAGTTCTTTCTGTCTCTGCCTCCCAAGTGCTGGGGTTAAAGGTATGAGCCACCACTGCCTGGTTTCAGTTTGCTTTCTTATACAACCCAGGAATTTGTCAAGGAATGGTAGCTGCCAACAGTAGGCTGAGTCCTCCTATATCAATCATTAAGAAAATGTGCCATAGATTTGTCTATAGGCCAATCTGATAGGGGAATTTTCTCATTTGAGGGTCCTCCTTCCCAGATGATTCTAGCTGTGTAAGGTTGACAAAAAAACCTAACAAGTACAATACTCATTTCATAATGCTTAGCTAATCAACTGTTAGGTTTTTATAGCTGTAAAGAGACATCATGACCAAGAGAACTCTTATAAAAAAGTAATTGAGGCTTTCTTACAGTTTCAGAGGTTCAGTCCATTATCATCATGGTGGGGAGCACAGTGGCATGCAGGCAGACATGGTGTTGTAGCTGAGAGTCTACATCCGGACACAGAAGCAACAGGAAGTTGACTGACTATCACACTGAGGGAAGCTTGAACAAAAGAGAGTCCACTCCCACAGTGACAGACACACTTCCTCCAATAAGGTCACACCTCCTAAAAGTGTCACTCCCTTTGAAGGCCATTTTCTTTCAAACCACCAAGACCTTTCACAGTATTAGTCAACTCGTAAAACATTACAGTACTGCTTGAGGATATCAAAACTATCAAATTATAAAACTCATTGTTAATTTCTATGTAGCAAGATAGAAAATGAATGCAAATGGTCATATTCCTTAGTGGAACAGAGACATTGGTAGAGTACAGCCTGTGGGAGTCAGTTCCCTCCCCTCACCATGTAGATCTCAGGAGCTGAACTCAGGTTTAGCAACAAGTGTCTTTATTCTTTGAGCCATCTCAACAACCCCATTGTGATTTCTTTCTTTTGTAAAATCTGCTTATTTTTTGTGCATGAGTGTTTCACCTGTGTATATGTATACTGTGTGCATGCCTAGTATCCAGGGAAATCACAAGAAGGTATGATTCTAAGGACCCTTAGAACTGGGTATAAGGATAATTATAAACTACCTCATGGGTGCTGGGAATTGAACTCAGATCCTCTACAAAAGCAGCAAGTGCTCTTGACCACTGGGACATCTATTCAGCTCAATCAACAATTCCATAATGTGTTTTTTTTGTTTGTTGTTTGAGACAGGGTTTCTCTGTAGTTATGGAGCCTGCCCTGGAACTAGCTCTAGTAGACCAGGTTGGCCTCAAACTCATAGAGATTTGCCTGCCTCTGCCTTCCAAGTGCTGGGATTAAAGGCATGTGCTACCACCTCCCAGTCAATTCATAAGGTTTTAACATGTTGACCCAAAGGGAAAAATGTGTACCTCTTAGAAAAGTGATAGCAAGTGAAGTTCTGTCATCCATGAAATCAATTTTGTAAATTGTAAATAAAAGATTAAGATACCAAATTGCAAAGTGTAAGTTTCAATTTGGTTATAACAGTTTTGTAATGATAAATTTAGGGAAAGGGAAATGAAAGGAAAAGCCCCATAGATTTGACTATTTTCAGCATATATTCCTTCTTCTCTATATCACTTCCCCAAAACTCATTGAACACAGTATATTTCCCCTTTCCATTGATTTTTGTTTTGGCCATATAACTTCCTTTGGAGAGTAAGATGTGGATAAATGTTGGAGGCTGCTCATTATTTCCCAGCTGCCCAAAACTGAAATAGCCATACAGAAACTATATCATTCACAATATTGTTTGGCCAATAGATTAAGCATATTTCTGGCTAACTCTTATATCTTAAATTAACCCATTTCTATTAATCTGTGTATCACCATGTGGCTGTGACTTATCGGTAAGGATCTGGTAGGCTCTGTCTCCTGCAGGTAGCTACATGGCTTCTCACTGACTACGACTTCTTCCTCCCAGCAGTTAGTTTAGTTTTCCTGCCTAGCTCTATTCTTCCCTGACTACAGATCCAAAGTATATTCTCTATTAACCAATGGTATTCACAGCATACAGAGGGAATCCAACATCACCCCCCTTTTCTGTCTAAATAAAAAGGAAGTTTTTAAATTTAACATAGTAAAATTANACAATATTTATATCTACTTTATCTTTTATCATTACTAAGGAAAACTATAACTTTCTATTCTTCAACTCCATCAAAGATTCCATATACTACTACCTAAGTAAACAAAAAGTACATTGTAAGCAACTTCTAAATCTCTAGAATTGACAGAGACATCTTGCTGCCTGTAAACGAAAATTCTTGGGTAATGTTGTACCATCCATCTTCAGCCTACAGGCCCATTGTATCCGGCAGGCATTTTATGAAGCAGGAAATTTGAAGATCTCTTATCTTGTATTGTCAAAGTTTATCAGTTGCTTTCTTCTATGTCCTTCAGAATGTTTTGCAGACTTTTCCATGAAACAGGAACCCCAAAGGACTGTCTCACCTTTTTCGGCAACTTCAGCAGTCATTTTTCTGTGTGTCCTGCAAGTCCAGTCAAGCAGTTCAGGCAGGAGCTGTTTCTTGGCCAAATGGCCAACAAACTCCATAAGGAGCCTCTTCGATGTCCATCTTCTTCTTGAGCAATTGGTGCTGTCAGGAGCATATGTGTCTCATTGTCATGAAAAGTCTAAGTTCTTAAAACATTTTAAATGCCATATTCTGATGGTCTCTGAAAGATTTGAAAAATACCTATCTAACTGAAATATATCTCTATATATCTAGAAAACCTAACTAATATGGCTACAAGCTTGACTGTTATAGATGATTATCTATAACTTATATTTCTTAATTATACATTATATTTTTAAATGAGCTGAACAAGCACAATACCTTAATCAAGAGAAGAAATATGTTGTGTGTGTGTGTGTGTGTATTGACCTTTAAAAGATCCATACCTCTTTGGGGCCATAGATCCCCCAGCTCAGTCAGTTTGGGCACTGGGACCGGGCAGTGAGTTCAAC
>LOJH01052642.1:0-12315 GCA_001685095.1 Ellobius talpinus
TTTATTAACCAATGAAAGTAACACATAGACAGATGACCCTCCTACATCAGTACATGTAGTTCCAAACCAGATACTGACTTGTTAAATCTTTAAACTGTGAAGTAGCATGTTGTAAGATTTTGCTACATTATATGGGGCCACTAGGGCTTATGCTCTTTATATGTCAGAAGGTCGGGGAGGAAATTGGCTTTTGACCGTTGTATTTAGTTCTCTTCCTCAATATTAAGGTGTCTAATGACAGAGGAAAAGGGAATGACATGGATTTATGATTCAGAATATGTCTCTGCTGTGCTCGGAAGCCACGGGCACTGTGAGCGGGCAGAGGGCAGTGGGGCCATCACACGTTACCCTCAGGGCACTCTCTCCGTCTGGCTTGGCAAAATAACAGAGCCCCATTTCAAGTCAAGAAATTTTGAGGAAGGTAAAGACTCTAATAACCTAGAGATTGAAACAGTAGCTGAGGCTGGAGGGAGGGCGGTTCAATTCCCTGCACCCACGTGGTGCTCATAACCATGAGTAATCCCAGGTCCAGAGGATGCTACAACCTCTTCTGGCCTCCAAGGGCACCAGGCACACATGTGGTGCAGACATATATACATACATGCAGCCAAAACACCCATCCATGTTTTTAAAAATAAATGAATTAATATAGTTTAAAAAACCAATACCTCAATAAATGTTTGATTTTCAGCCCCATCATTAACTAACTTGGGAAATGTTCCAATTTAAAATGTTCCCCCCAAAAATCAAATGTTGCCAGTATGATGGTATTAAAAGTTAGGACCTTAATGGGCTGATTAGACCATTAATGGGATTAAAGAGGCTACAATTGTAGCTCAATAGTACGGTGTTTGCCAAGCCTGCATCAGGTCCTGTGTCCAATCCCCAGGGCCTAAAAATAATACTAATAATGTCTTTAAAGCAGCGTCATGCAAGCTGTGGTCCCCTTCCCCTTTCACCTTCCTCCATGTTGTCTAGAAGAAGCCCTCCTCGCCCTCCTCCAACCAGGCAGCAGCAGCTTTCATCCTGGATTCCCACTTCTGTTAAACAAAATGGTTATTCTTTATCAATAATCTTATGCCAGGCAGTCAGTTATCATAGTACAAATGAGCAAAAACAGTACTTTAACATCATTAAGCCTGACCCACAGAGATACCTCTTGCAAGAAGAATCTCCAACAAGAACGAGAACTGGAGGTCTTCACTGGGTGGAGCCGTTGAGTGACAGCAGACCTGGGTCAGCAGCAGGTGGCTGTCTTCATCAGGTAGAGCTATTGGGCTGCTTCCATGTCTGCCACTAGGCTCACATTCTGGTTCTTAGAGACTGCTATCATGAGATAATGGAAGGACAATAAGTTTTTTGCCCATGGTGGCTCAGATGCCATTTCTTGGTCCAGTAGATAATTGATTGGCGTATCCAGAACATTTCAGATGACCTCCCTCAGTGATGCTGGGTATGAAGCCTGTTTCCTTAAAACCCGCAGGTGGGCAGACTCTGCACAGGAACTTTTTTGCATACTTCATATGTAGCTTTCTCGTCATCTGTATGGTTTTCAAGGGCTCCCAACAGTCTGACCATGTTCCCTCACTGACCTTCATGTTTACCCCGTCTATACTCCATTCTGTTTCCTCATTGCCAAAATAATCATTTTAGGAAGTTCAGTTATGTCTTTCTCATGGTTCTATCTGCAGTGGCTTCATGTTGAATTGGCACAAAAAGTCCTACAATGGTCTAAACGAACTAACTTTGTGACGTTCTATCCGTGTCCTTCCTTCACCGTAGCGACAAGCTCTGTCTTTACTGCTCCTCTTCCAGGCCTTACTTTGCACAGTTGAAGTTCAGAGCTGAAGCTCACAGTAGGTCTGTGCTGTGCTCTCCTGGTGTGTGACAGGAGCATCTGTTCCGAGCACAGTGCTTGGAGAAGCATCCGGAATGTTGCAGGGGCCTCCAGCTCAGTCGTGCTGGTAACATTCCCGCTCCTAGTAAGTTCACACTATTTCTGACAGAGTTACCTGAGCAGAATGCTGTAAGCAAAGCTCAAGCGTCCGCTCTCTGCCCTGGCTCACTCTCTGGAGATCGCCAGCCCTTGCTCCCCGCAGTCTCAGCACAGCTGCCATTTTCCTGGTCTCCGAAATGAACTTGGTTCAGCAGGGCCTCCTGTTTCTTCTGTGTGTAGTAGCCTTGTTGTAATTGTAAAACAACNGGGCTCACTAGCACCGCCCTCCTGTTTCTTCTGTGTGTAGTAGCCTTGTTGTAATTGTAAAACAATGGGGGGGAGACAGAGGGCTCACTAGCACCGCCCTCCTGTTTCTTCTGTGTGTAATAGCCTTGTTATAATTGTAAAACAGTGGGGGGTAGGGGGAGAGAGACAGGGCTCACATGTTCAGGGTAGTTTATGGGGGAGGAATGAGAAAGCAGGGAGGCGATGGGAGAGACTGGCCTCTGGAGACAGGCGTAGCAAAAAGTAGAAAGAGTTACAGAGAGGAGGTGGGCAGAGCTGCCCTTTATGAGGGGATGCTACGTAGCCAATGATGCTGTCAGGACCCAGGAGACAGGCCAGCACAATGCCTGAATGCTAGCAGCTCATCTCTTAGAGCACCCACCAAGACCCTATTCATGACACCTTCTCCAGGAAGCGTTTCTTGATGTCTCCAAATACATAGATTTATTTTCTCCTAAAGTAGAAAATCAAAGACAAATGCTATATTATCTTTGAATTCTTTGGTATCTAGCCCAGCATCTAGATATTCAGATATACCACCTTTACAAAAACCGTCTGTAAGTGAGCAGCCTCCGCATTATGTGGCAGCCTGGATCTGGTGTCTGCGGGTACAGGCAAGAAGCCTAAGCCAGTGCGAGTGAGAAAGTTCCAGAGTTGACACTAAAGTGCAGGTATCTTTGCTTTTTTTTGGGGTGGGAGGGTTGTTTGTCCACAGGCATGGTAGTTCACACCTTTAATCCCAGCACCAAAATCTGGGTGTTTCTCTGTGAGTTCAAGGCCAGCCTGCTCTATATAGCAAGTTCCATGATAGCCAGGAATATAGAGAGAACCTGTATTTATAGATAGACAGATAGAGACAGGATCTCACTTAGTAACCCGGACTAGCCTGGACCCACTGTGAAGCACCCCGCTTCTAAAAGGCAGATATCTTTTTAAAAATAACTGGAAAACTAAATTGACCTAGAAATAGCAGAGAACAATGTGTGTGCACACACATGTAGACAGGAAAAGAATTCGGTACTATTGCTTTCTAAAATATCATATCAGGTTTGCTTTAATTGCATGGTAATGCCTTTAAGAACAAAGGTAATTACATGATAACTTGTGTTACTACTCCCACATTATCTCTTAATAACTGTGTGATTAACTTGTCACTACTGTACAGTGTGAAGTTTGATACTGCTCACACATAAAGAGCATTGATAACTGCAGTGAACAAGCTGGAGTGGGGCCAGGGAAAGGCATTAGAACAGTCAGAGAAGTGGTGATGAATTAGATCGTTGTACCTGTCCAGAGTCCTGAAACCAAAGCCATAGGAAAGAGCTGCAGAGCTGGGGTTGAATTGTGTGACTTTCTGGAGATCACAAGCATGAGCTAGAGAGAGGATGCTCAGGACGTTGAGGAGTAGCTGCACTGGTGAAATACAGAAGCCCCGTTCAGTCGCTTCTATTTGGGGAGGGTTTCTTTATAAGTAAACATGGTGGGGGCTTGTTTGGTTGTGGTTGTTGAGACAGGGTCTCACTATTGTGACCTAGTCCCTAGGAGGCAGGGAGAAGGTTCAGTTCCAGGCTAGATTAGAAGACGTAGTGTCTTCAGCCTCCTAGGGACTAGGATCCCAAGCATGTACCACTATACTTGGATCAAAATTTAAAAATAATGGGAAAAGCAGCTAAATGAGGTGGCAGGCACCTATAGTCCAAGCTCTCGGGAGGTAGAGACAGGAAGATCGGGAGTCCAAGGCTATCTCAGCTATATGGTGAGCTTGGGGCCAACCTAGGCTACATGAGTGCTATCTCAAAACAGAGGAAATCCTTTCTTATCTCTCTTGAGCAGCATCTTGAATTTGTCTGTGGCATACATGGCACAGACATGTAGCACCGGGAACTGTGACTCACTGCTGGGGAAGTGAGAACTAGAGTGACCACTTGGGAGGGTAGCCTGGCAGTGTCTGACACACCGAACATATGCTTGCCGTATGAGCCAGCAGTTGTGTTCCTTGAAAACTTACGTCTGCACCAAAACCTGTACACAAATGTTTACAGCAGTTTTTCTCTCGAGTGACACGATGAAGAAGCCAGTAAGATGCTCTGCAGCCTGCAGGTAAATGAGTGAGCAGGCAGTGAGTGTGCAGTTAACCAGAGAGAGGGACCGGGGCTGCCCTGGATGTGCTTGTAGAGGACCCGAGTTCGGTTCCCGGCACTGACATGGCAGTTCACAACCATCTGTGGCTCCAGCATCAGGATCTGACTCTCTTCTGGCCTCCAAGGGCACCAGGCACATGGTACATAGACACACATGCAGGCAAAATGCCCACAGACATAAAAATAATAAATCTTTTAAAAAAAATTTTAAAGACAAAAAAAGTAATGAGCTAATGGGCCGGCAAGGTGGCTTAATGTGTAAAGGTGCCCAGCATGGAGTCTAAAGACTTGAGTTCAGTCCCCAGTCCTACTCTGTGGAAGGAGAAAACTGACTCCAACAAGCTGCCCTCCTGTCCTCCGACCTCCACACACTTGCCATGGCTCTATCTCCAGTACATCTACCTCCAGGCTAAATAAATAAAATAAGTAACTGTTGTTACAGTAGTCAATTTTATGTTACATACTTCTCAAGGCACAAGAGTATCTCAGAAGGCAAGAGTGGGGGCGCAGCACTCAGGAGGCAGAGGCAGGGGGATCACTGTAAGTGGAGGCCAGCCTGGTCTACCTAGGCAGTTCCAGACCAGCCAGGGCTGCACAGTAAGGCCCTGTCTTGAGGTTGGGGGGACCTGGGCTGTTTGTTCATTCCCATTTATAAAGTCATTCTTTATCACCCTTTAGTAATAGCATGCACATTAAATAACTTTATATGGTCTTTAAGACTGATAAAGACTACTCTTTGAAGGCCCCAATTATAATTGATTATGTGATGTCTGTAATTCATCTTTGCTGGGTTTTAAAAATAGGTTATTGAAAAGCTGATACTCTCCTAGGGCCAAAGGTCATAGCTTTTGTCACATCTAGATTTTTTTTGTCAAAGTAAATGAGTCTGTGGAGCGTGGCACTGACTTCATCAGTCGGTTCTCTTAGAAGGAGGATGCCGACACTTAGCTTCACAGAACATTCCATAACATGAGCTTTTCTCACAAAGATCATAGCGGGAAGAATGAGGAAAACAGATGTTGCTCATAAGGCTTCTAACAGACGTGTTTCCATTGTAAGCCGATCCCACTCTGAACCTGGCGTCTGCCCCGTTCGCTGTGTGGGCCGAACTTTTCAGTCTCACAGTTTGGCAGAAAGTTTATCCTGACATTTGCCTGTTACCTGAAAACTCTGTGATGAAAATACTCCTGAGAGAATGAGTTCACATTCTTCCAAAGACTTCATTCTAGTAACCAAATTAATTCTCTTCTGTAATTATTTTATCAAATACAGAGCATTTTCTGGGCCTGGCTGGGAAAAAGAGGAAGGACATAAATCTGGTGTAACAATTTCAACAGGTCATTGTGCCACAGCCCCAAATTAACCTTCATCTCTACCCTGCTCCCTGGCTGCCCAGGACCTCAGGGAAGGCCGGAAGTCAGCCTGCAGAAGTTTCTCATTATGCGCAGCCCTCAGCCTTGAGCACAGCAACAGCTCCAGGGCCCCCAAGGGAGGAGTAGGGTTTTTCTGGGTTTGTCCTATCTTATTTGTAACTATACATGTTTCCCTTCCTTCTTTTCTTCCTTCCTTCCTTTCTTTTATGTTTTTATGGTTTTATTGTGGCATAACTGACATACAATAAAGACACATTCTTAAAGTGCAGTTTTATAAACTTTGAAGTGTGATATGCCAGTCTCTATGAGTGGCTCCATCATTCCCATGCTCTTCCTTAATCCTTCCTTCCTGCCCCATCTCATCCATTTGGATTGCCTCCCCTTGGAACTGTCACAGTAGGGCTGCTGGGAACGTTCCTTTACAAGTCTCTACATGTCTGCCTTCGTTTACCTTAGGTAAATAGCTAGAACTCAGTCATATGGTAGGTTAATTTAACTTTTTTTAACAGCATTTATTTTGATTTTGTGTGTGTGTGTGTGTGTGTGTGTGTTTGCCTACGTGTTTGTCCTGTAGCACCTGTGGACCTGGTGCCCTAGGCGGCCAGAAGACAGCTCGGGCCCCGAGTTGCAGACTGTTGTGAAGTCGACTGTGGATGCTGGGATGGAGCTCCTGTCTTCTGCCAGACTAGCCTGGGTTTTCAATTACTGAGCCCTCTCTCCAGCCCCAAACCAAACTTTTTACAGTGCTAATAAATCACTTTCCAAAGTGACCTTATCATTTTGCACGCCCAGGGGCCAGTTAGATGGCCCAACGGTAAAGGCATGCTCTGAGCAAGACTGAGACCCTGAATTCAGTCCCCGGAACTCTCATAACTGACTCTGTCACAGAGTCCTCTGCCGTCCACCCACTGTGGCCACATTCCGTCACACATCATCCACCCGTGCAGTAAAAATAAACAAAGTCTTCTTCCCAGTCCCTTGTCAGTGTGCTTAAAGTTCGGGAGGATGCACACCCTCGCCGCAGCTCCCTCCAGGCCATCTTGCTACGTTGTCATTTTAGTGGCTGCATTACTGCCACTCTGACTTGTGATTTTTGGTTTTGGGTTTTTTTTTAATGAATAATGGTGCTGCACTCTATGTGTATTTGGCACATGTTTCTCTTTGCTGGGTTTTTTTTCTTGTTTGTTGTTACTGAGGTACAAAGTGAGTTTAATGAAATCCAAATTATTGTGTCTTCTATAAAAGTTTGTACTTAGGGCAGGGGTTGTCCCAGTGGCAGAGGCTTCTGAAGTTACCTGCAGACCAAGCACACCAAGCTTACAAAGATTTCCCCTGTAACTTCTCAAATACCATAGTCTTATTTTTTGTCTTTCTTTGGATTTGTTTGGTTGGTTTTTGGTTTTGCAGTACTGGGGCCGACGTAGGGCCTCTCACGGGCTGGCCACATGCCGCCCCACTGAGCAGAATGCCCAGCCCTTCACCCCCAATTAACTTTTTTTTTTTTAAATTCTATTTCTGATTTTTGAGACAGGGCTTCTGACAAGGGCCAGACAGACTGCCTGCCTCACCTCCTTAGTAGCTGGGCTTACAGAAAGCCATGTTCTAACAGTTTCCGGTTCTGCAGAGCCAACGGCTGCCCTGAGTCTTGGCCCGCTAGCATTTCCTCTCCATTACCTGGGTTTACTTTCTTCCCCTTCATCCAGCCTTGCTTTCAGTGGCTGGTCTTACACGACTTTCTCAGACACATCCCTAGGTGTTTCACAAGTTTGATACTATGCATAAATAGCATGGGAATATTACTCTTTAATTGCCCGCTATTAGATATAGCTGCCACCTGTGCCAGTAGAGCTCCCGGGTTGATTTTTCAGCTGCTGTCTGTGCAGCTTTACTAAACTCCGTAGTACTGAGAACAGCTGTCTAGATTCCATGGGTTCTTAGATTCATTTTTGCATGTGTAGAGGGGTTTGTTGGTGTTTATTTGGTTTTTGTTACCCCAGCTTGTTACCCAAGCTGGCCTCAGACTTCCCTGAGTGGCTGAGGATGACCTTGAACGCCTAATATTCTGCCTCCAGCTCCTAGGTGCTAGGATTCAAGGGTTTAACTACCCTGCCCTGCCAAAATAAACTAGAATCCTAATCTCTGGCATTATTGACCCGTAGAGCACTTAGCAGCTCCCTGACTCGACACACAGATGCACATTCCCAACCTTTTTTTTTCTTTTTTTTTCTTTTTCTTTTTTTTATTTTTCTTTTTTTGAGGGAAGAGGTAGGGCAGGGTCTTACTGTGTAGCTCTGGTTGCCTGGAACTCTCTACATAGACCAGGCTGGCCTCAGACTCACACAGAGCCACCTGCCCCTGCTTGCCACCACTCCTGGCCTTGCCTGCTGTCTTGAGTTGCAGGCATAGACAATTCTGCCTTCTTCATACTGAAAGTGACTTCCTTCTCCATCTGGATGGCTCACTTTGCTCCACAAATGCCTCCATGAGAATGTTGAAGAACACTTGGACTGGGCAGATGGTGCAGACCTGTGATCCCAGCATTCAGGAGACAGGAAGATGCCAATTCAAGTGTGAGGCCACCCCAAGTTACATCATGAAACCCTGCCACAGAGTGTGTGCACGTGCCAAGCAGAGGGCAAACATTCTTGCTTTATTTTTTAATCTTAAGGAGAAAATGAAATATTCATCCCTTACCTTAAAATATTAGCAGTAAATTTTTATAAATTTCTTTCTCAAGTGGAAAAGTTCTTTTCTGTACCTCTTTTTCTAAATTATGAAAATTAGGAGTAGCCATTAGATATTGTCGGATAGTTTTTCTCTATATATTCCGATGATCTAAGGTCTTCACTCTTGGCTTGTCACATTACATTGATACTTTATTTTTTCGAGACAGGGTTTCTCTGTGTAGCCCTGGCTATCCTGGAACTAGCTCTTGTAGACCAGGCTGGCCTCAAACTGCCTGCCTCTGCCTCCTGAGTGCTGGGATTAAAGGCATGCACCACCACCACCCGGCTTTTTTTTCCTGCTTTTTTTTAATTTATTTTATTATTTTATGTATATGAGTGTTTTGCTTGCATGTATAGATATGCACCATGCTCATGCTTGGTTCCTTCCCGAGGAGGCGGTCAGCCTCTGTGGTGCTAGGAATCGAGCCCAGGTCTTTGGCAACAGGTGCTCTTAACCACTGAGCCAACTCTCCAGTCCCCTGTTCCCCCCCTTCTTAAACCCTTTGTGGCTACTGTATAATATTTGAATAAGTTTGTTTCATATAATTTTTTTATTTCAACTACTTTTTTTCCCCCTTGAGACAAGGTTTCTTTGTGTCATAGCTCTGGCTGCCTTGGAACTTTCTCTGTAGACCAGGCTGGCCTTGAACTCACTGAGATCTGCCTGCCTCTGCCTGCTTCCACCGCCTGGCCTTTTGCTATTTTTATGTAACTGTCAAATCGATCAGGTGCTCAGCTGGGGAAGTTAGTGGATTTCATTGTTGCCTGTGGAAAGAACACCTTCTAACTGGTGTTCTCTCGCTCGCTCGCTCGCTCGCTCACTCGCTCTCCCTCCTTCCCTCTCCCTCTTTCTACCTATCTCTTTCTCTCTCTGATTTTGTTGGTTTTTGGAACAGACTCTCATCTAGCTCAGGCAGGCCTTGGATTCACTCTGGGGCCTAGGATGACTTTGAAATTCCGCCTCTCCTGCCTCTGCTTCCCAAGCACAAAACTGCAGGTGTGCACTGCTGTGCCTGAAGCCTGCAGCTCTCTCTTAAGAGACCACAGGGCTTTCTTGAAATAGCAATGTACTAGGAATAACTAGGGAGGAAGGCTAACTGTAGTAAAAGGGGAGAGCAGGCCTGCTTTTTGTCCTACCCGGCTTCAAATGTAGTGAAAGGAGAGAGCAGGCCTGCTTTTTGTCCCACCCAGCTCCCACACAGCTAGCTTTACACCNCTACGTCCATCTTGGGCCGGAGCTTCATGGTCTGCCTGACTCGGCTTTCTTTCTAGCTTTATCGGCAAAGACTTGAGTAATGCATTTCAGCAGAGCTTGCTCTCAATTTTCCCTCTAAGTGAGTGGCCCTGTGTATGGTGTTTGTGGGTGGCATGAAATCTCAGGGAGGAAAACTTTGCTTCTCACACTTTCAGAGGTTGCAGTAAAAGCCAAGCATTTCACAGATGACAGCCCGGAAGCAGAGCTGCTGTCTGCACTGCAGCTTCCTCTTTCCCCTCCTCATCCACTCAGGGCCCAACTACCTACTAGGCGGTGCCACTCACGGGCAGGGCAAGTCTCTCCCTGTAGTTACCCACATGCTTACGGTCACACTCTACTAGTCCACTGGGCGCATCTCCGTCCACCAAGTAGACAGTCAAGGCCAACACTGAGACCAGAGTCATGAGCTCTTGACATTTCTTTTTTCTTTGTTTGTTTGTTTGTTTTTCATGACAGGGTTTCTCTGTAGAGCAGCTCTGGCTGTCCTGGAACTCGAGCTCTTGATGTTTCTAATGCTATTACACACATTCACGTTCTCTCTTTTGTCTGTTCTAGGGTTTCTCTCACAACTGGTCTATGACAAGCCTCTGACAGAATGCATCCGCGCCGGCCACTATGCAGCAAGTGTCATCATTAGGCGAACTGGCTGTACCTTTCCCGAGAAGCCGGACTTCCACTGATGAAAGAAAGAAAACTCAGGCTGGAGGCACAGGCTGCAGTGACCATGTCCTGAGTGTTCCTGCCGTAAGAAAGAATAAACTCATCTGCTGTCTCTGCCAGCTATGAAACCATGATTCTCATTCTTAATTTAGAGGGCTCAGTACTGCTCCTAGAACCTTTAGTCTCTGAAATCTGAGGGAAAATGTTTATTTCCAAAGTTTGTTAGTGCTTCGTAAATGTCTAATAGGGTCACAACATTTCAATAGAAACTTTTATTTCATTTTTGATTGTTTGTAATTTCATCTGTATTTAGTAAATTGATCAGTTTTGTTACATTTCTGCTTTCAATACAGGTGCAATTTAATATAATAGACTTTTAAAAGAAATTAATGCTAACATCATTCTTGAGCTTTTTATAGAAATATATTTAATTTGGAAGTGTGTATGCACACATGTCTCATATATACATATATGTGTGTGTATATATATCTATATATATGATAACTAGTCAAATAAGGTACAGGAATGTTTATCACACCAAATTACTCGCTATCAGCTCTTCAGTGGGCCGTGGACAAATGCGTCCCCCGACATTTGCATCATGTTCCATGTTACTCAAATTGTACCCTTTTGCTTCCTGATGGTACTCTGTAATTTGATACAAATAAATTGCCATATAGGAATCTTTTCTGTCTTGACTTATGCTCAATAAAACTAAGGAAGAAATTGTTGTAGTGCTGTGCCCTATACGGTTTTCTTGATGGGATGAGGAAAAGAAGTGAAGTCCATTATATATAAATATCTGTGCGCACGCACACACACACACACACCACACACTATAACAGACCAGTAAGTATTCTTTTTGGTTTTGTGTTTCATTTCTTTCAGGGTGATTTGCAGTAGTAGAATTATTAGATCATATATAAACTTTTTTCTTTTCTTGAGACAAGGATTCACTGTTAGTTCTGTCTGGCCTGGAACTCACTATGTACATCAGGCTGGTCTCCAACTTATAAAAATCCACCTGCCTCGGCCCCACAACTCCTTGTCATATGTTACCTTTTTTTTAGGATAGTATTGGGAGGGAATTTCAGTGAGTATTGAAAATTCGCCCGTGTTTAATTTCCAAATGTAACCTTTTTTTTTTTAAGAAACCACAAAAGCTTTCCAAAACAGCTGTAGAACTTCCTTCTGGCTGTGGTGGCTGTAATCCTAGCATTCGGGAAGCTGAAACTGATGATCACAAGCTCAGGGCCAGCCTGGGTACTTCACAAAAGTCAGTTTCCAAAAACAAAAGCATATTTTTGCACCTGCAGAAGTGTCCAGTCCAGCTGGGCAGTGGTGGCACACGCCTTTAATCCCAGCACTCGGGAGGCAGAGGCAGGCGGATCTCTGTGAGTTCGAGGCCAGCCTGGCCTACAAAAGCTAGTTCAGTCCCAGCGTCTCCACACACTTGTCCAGCACTCACTCGTGCCTGTCCCCACAGTACCAGCCAGCCTACTGCAGGAGTTATGTGTGTGAGGCTTACATGTGTTGGTGCAAGGCCGCATATGCTTGTACAGCCAGAAGTCAGCCCGGGCATCCTGCATGCACTGTCCACGTTGTGTTTTGAAGCAGGGTTTCTTCCTGGCCTGGAACTTGATTCGCCCAGGCTCTAGGGATCTCCTGGCTCTGCCTCCCCAGCACTGGGGTCCCAAGCATAGAGCACTGTCTGCTTTTTTATGACAGATTCCACATCTGTGCTACCTCACTGGGGACCAAGCCTCCAGCAGGTGAACAAGACAAGCCAGAGCACGGTGTGGTTGCAGGGCTCGGGTAATTGTGGTAGACAAATTGAGGAGCCCCAGACTATTTGTTTCCTGTGGAGGCTGCACCCCTTAAGAGTCCTTTTCTTTCTCTCTCTCTCTCTCTCTCTCTCTCTCTCTCTCTCTCTCTCTCT
>LOJH01052643.1:385-12314 GCA_001685095.1 Ellobius talpinus
TTGTCAAAAATCAGGTGTTCATAGGTGTGTAGATTGATATCTGGGTCTTTGATTAGATTCCATTGGTCCTCTTGTCAGTTTTTTTATGCCAATACCAGGCTGTTTTGATTACTGTAACTCTATAGTAGAGTTTGAAGTCAGGGATAGTTATGCCCCCAGAAGTTTTTTTTATTGTACAGGATTGTTTTGGCTATCCTGTTTTTTTTTTTTCATGTGGAGTTGAGTATTGTTCTTTCAAGGTCTGTGAAGAATTTTGTTTGGATTTTGATGGGCATTGAATTGAATCTGTAGATTGCTTTTGGTAAGACTGGTATAAAAATATACCTATAATATAAAATATAAAAACTGTTTATTCTACCTACTTAAGAGCATTGGAGATCTTTCCATTTTCTGGTGTCTTCTTCAATTTCTTTCTTTAGGGACTTAAAGTTCTCATCACATAGGTCTTTCACTTGTTTGGTTAGAGTTACCCCAAGATATTTTATGTTATTTGTTGCTATTGTGAAGGATGATGTTTCTCTGATTCCTTTCTAAGCCTTTTTATCATCTGTATAAAGAAGGGCTACTGACTTTTTTGAGTTAATCTTGCATCCTGCTATTTTTTAAGATGCAACTTTAACAAGTAGATATTAAAGGAGATACTGAGAAAAACTTTAAAAGGAGGGAAAAGTGAAAACTAATATGACAGTTTTAAAATTTGTATGTATGCTTAGAAAGAATGTATGATTTAAGTTCTGTCATATCAGTAAATACATTCAGCAGATTAACTGTCTGATGTAGAATGAAGCTATTTTGAATATCATCTTCCATAATTATTTTACTTTATTAATTTCAAACATGGGTACATTTAGTTTGCTTACATATGAAGAGAGCACCTCATGCTTTCAGTTCCTGACAGTCAATTATTTCGTGTATGAATAGAAGCTGCACTATGACGCCAGCACAGTTCAGTGTGGCCCCTCTCCTATTGCATCACATTTTCAGAGCACCCAAGGGGTATCTCCAATAGAAAACTCACACTTGGTGGTTTAAAAATAGATTTGCTGTAAAAAAAAATAGCATTCAAGGGACCACATACATTCCTGCTTCCGACTTTGTTGTACCTTCCATTTGGTTTCTATGTTACTCATATGGCTTCACCTTCATTTTTTTTCAGATCTTTGTTGAAATGTCACCTTTTCAGGACCCACCTGGAAATTTTGCTAAAATGCTCTACCTTTCATCCTCTTTCCTCCGATTCCTTCCTATTTATCTTTGTAACATGTACGGCCACTTGACATACTACATGTCTGTTTCTCTGTTCCATCAACAGGATTAGTGTAAGCTCTAGGGAGGAAGGCATCAGTTTATACTGTGACCGCAGAGTAAAGCAGCAGGCTTCAGGAAAGAGGCAAGTAAAGAAATGCATGCATGAGGTTCCTTTTTTTTTTTTCTGACTTCATGCCATCAAGCCTGGCAACCCAAAATTTGATCTCTGGAATCCACTTGTAGGTAGGAGAGCACCAGTTCCAGAAAGACTTTCCGACTTTTGCATGTGCACTGTGGCTTGTGACCCTCCATCATGGGCTCTCACACAGGGCGAAATAAGTAGAATGATTAATTGTAAAAGATTTCACAGTTATATTTATCAATATGTGTCCAGTTTTGTGATAGTTTCTTCTATTTTATATGTATGTGTTTGTGGTGTGCATGTTCGCTTTTGCCTGTGTGTGGAGGTCCAAGGTTGACACAGGAATCTTCCTCAGTCACTCTCTATTGTTCTCATTGAAGTTGGAGTCTCTGAATTGAGCCCAGAGCTCCCAGATATGGCTAGTAGCTGCACAGCTTGATTTAGCCAGTGGGCTCTCCCCGTGGCCCTTTATGATGGTTATTTTGAACAAAAAATTATTTGGACTATTGGCATTTTCTCTCATTGTTAATTTCAATTCATTTATAAATCAGATTATATAAATCAGATTATAAAACAATTTTATTATTGTTCCTATTGTGTGTATTTGTGCTGTGTGTGTGTGGGGGCACATGTACCATGATGTGCATGTGGAAGTCAGAGGTGAAGCTGTGCAGTTGCTTCTCTCTTTCCACCTTTACATGGCTTCAAAGATTGAACTCAGGTCCCCAGGCTTGGTCAGAAAATACTTTATCAACTATTGTCTTGCTGGCCCTCATTGCTAATTTTATTCTGAAATTAATAATACTGTATTTGTGAGTGGAAGGACAAAGTCTTAGGCATTAGTAATTAGAGAATTATGAATTCAGAAAATTAATTTGGTTTTAGAATCTATTTATGTGATTTCTTTTGGCGGGTTGGGGGAGGCTTAGGAACTAAAAGTTTATTTTTCTTCATTTGCTTCCTTTGCATCTTCATTAGGCAACACATTAAAATTTGGCCTTATTCTCTTAGTGTACTAGAGGAGATAATTAGAGCAAATGAAACTTCTGAAATAATTGTTGTCAGCAAGGAGTACTCAGTGATGAGCACCCAAATGTTCTAAAGCATTTAGAAACACCTCTGGCTTCCAGGTCACACTGGTTCAGTGGTGTGAATTCTGTCCAATGCTGACATGTTAGATGCCCACAGGTTTTAGCAGATGGGTGCCTCTAAGATTATCTAAAAAGAAAACTTGCAAAACATTGCAACCTTTAACTTAATTCTTATCATCCTGTGCCAAAAAGAGATATTGATTTGTAAGATATGTGCTTTTGGCTCATGCATGAGTTGAAACAAGGAACACCTAGTCAGCTGGTAAAGTACTTGTTGCATACAGATCATCATAGCTTTCATTGGAAAGTATCTTATCCTCAGGGGATCATCTTCTTTTCTACTTTCTCTAATATTTATGGCCATATCCAACCATTATTTGAGTGACTTTGTATACAACCTAAAGTAGATCTATCCCAAGATAAAAGCAAGTAAGCAAATAAATAAATAGTTCACATAAGATAACCTTTGGTTTTCAGGTTATCAGCTTTAAGTATATTACCCATTGCCACTTGTTACAGATACATCTCAACATTATTAACATTCATCCTTGGCTGTGGCTTGACGGATGTTTTTGAAGGCAGGCATCTTTTATATATTTACAATTTAATTGATACTGAAATTTTTAGTGCTTCTATAATGTTTTAGTTTTCTTTGACTGCTTTGTAGATCACTATCCACATTTTCTACTCCCTTGTTTCCCTTTTTTATTTGAACTTTTAAAATGCTGTATAATTTTGGCAATTATTTGTTCCTTTTTCAAGAGGTGTTACAGTAGACGGGTTAACAGCTTTGCTTTGGAACCAGACCTCCCGATTTGAATCTCAGCATAAGGTTTATGACTTACACCATCTTGGCAAATTAACTTTCAAATGTAGGCAATGGCAGTACCTCTTCATGGAGTCAGTGAGATTAGATGAATGAGCCCATGTAAAGTTCCAAATGGCTCCTGACATATAGTAAGCAAACAGACAATGTGTATTGATCTTCTTTTCTGCAGCACCAGCTTTGTTCACCCTGATTATTCACCATGGCTCAGTGTTTCAGGATGCTGGGCCAGTTACCCTGAAGAAATTGTACAGTGAATACAATGAGATCTTTTGCAAGCAGCTAAGACAATGAGGCAGGTCTACATCTAATAGCCAAGGAACTACTAATGCTATTCTTGGGGTGGTAATTTGCAGCTCTACCTTCCTGTCATAAATTTAGTCTTTAAAAGCTGTATCCATATTAGGACAGTTCTTTGTAAACAAAAGAAATTATTGAAAAAGGTATGCATTTGAGAATGGGTGGAGGGGAGTCTTGAACCCTTGAACTTCCTCTTGTACATGACTTTTAAAGTGTTGCACTATGCACACAATACTCATTTTGTACAGCTCAGAATTTTTAAAACATTGAAACAAGCTTCCTTCTTTACTTGTGTTAAGTAGGCACTGTAAAGAAAGTCCACATACTTTTAATGTGTGTTTTTAAAACCAGATTTAGAGGAATAAAGTCAGATAAAGCAGGAGGACTTTTATGTGCTCAGTGAGTCAAGAATCATATTGGTATTATTTTCAATTATTTTTGTTTGAGTGGATTAAGAAGAAATATGTTAGTTAAAAATGTCCATTCATCTACAAGTACACAGGTATTGAACACAGCCTCACAATATCTGAGTTACTCTGAAAATGACAGAAAATTTCAAAAGGTAAAATTTGAAATAAGGCAGAAGGAATAGGAATTTGAATTTGTGTGTACACAAATCTGTGGTTTTTGTATTTGAATAATATTTGCCAATAAGTAAAAGTGTAACTTGTTCTATTTAAGGCTGTGTGCTAACCACTTGCACTATTATCTCACTAACACAGTCCTGGACACTTAATGCTGCAAACACGTGTAGCATGCATCTCTCTATTTTTGATTGAATGTACATCCTTGGATGTCAGCCTACCATAATATACAGAAAACAATCTTGAACTCTTCTGTAATTACTTTTCAATGGAGATTATTTTTCTCATTTCTGATACTTGTTAATTCTCCTGCTAAGCTTTATTTGCCATAATGCAACCAACATCCCTGACCCGCATATCTTTGTGGTTAGTTGATAGGAGGCCAGTATTTAAATTTCTTTGAGGTCTCTAGCTGAGTGGCATCACAGGATGAATTGCTCTTCAGTAGGGGGAACGTGCTTGTGGTTTTTGGTCTTGTGTATTTTATGACAAAGGAATTCCCTTTTGAATCACTCTGCTCCCCTGAAGCCCTGGAGGCTCTGGTTCAGGCAGCCGGCAGTCCGTGTGTGCAGTGTCCCTGACGTCATCCGGCGTATGCATAAGCCCTGCTATTGTCTTACTGCTACAGCAGGCTGAGGATTGCAGTGTCTGTGCTGCTCTCAGACCTGCCCTGCCTGCGCTACCTAGCCCTGCCTCACTGCATCCCACAACAGCCGCGCTGGCCTTCCTGTGCCTGACGGATTTTGAAAAGCAGCTCTTTGGTTTGGGATGGTGTAGGAGACCTTGCTTTCCACTCTCGGGAGAAAGCTGAAGCTCTTAGGGGAGAATCTGGCAGCTGGACATAGCTCGGACTGCATTGTCTGGCTTCATGACCCCCGTTGTGTAGCCAGCTCATCTCCTTGCTCTCAGGAGCACATGCACATTTTACAATTGCTTATTTCCCTTTTCCTTTTCTTTCCTTTCTTCTAATTTTTTTAAAGCAGCTTCTGGAGCCAGCCATGTTTGGTACTGAATCCTCATGTAAGTAAATGGATCCTACTTCTCTTCTATAGAATCTGTGTGCTGTCAGGGCTTCACTGGCTCGAGTTCATGTCACTTTGCCTAAGGTTGATAATATTTGCATTGCCTCTAATTACAGAAGAATTGGTCTTGGGTAGGAGACTTCCATGAAGAGGATTATTCATTCTTAAAGCTAGGCATGCCAATGTGGTCGAAACGAGGCCTCCAAGAGGGAGGAGGTAAGAAGACAGGACTCAGGGAGCCTCCCAGACCTTGCTAATTGATGAGATCAGGCCTGTCACTGATCCATTGTCAGAGGCTCCGAATGTCCTCAAACCCTAAAATAGGTGCTAGAAGACTCTGAGATGACAGTGTTTGCTTACAAGGGCTTATAATTTTCATTCAAGGAGAGATAAAGGTGTCTGTATATCTTCCTCCATATTTTTACAAGAACACATGGGTAGATACTACATGTAGATTTAAGAACAATAAATAGCTTTTTACTTGAGACAGAGTGCTTTCATGATGGTTTCAATTTTGATGTGTTGGCTAACATCACAGAACGGCAGCTTTGTATAGGTTTTAAACTTATACAATAAAATTGCTTTGGTGCAGAGCGGGCCCTGCACAGTGGGCTGGGATGAACAGCAGTTGTAGACACCCTAAGTAACTCTTTTTAAAATGATGATATTCTACCTAGCTGAGTACGATTTAATGTTTGATGTAAAGTAACATAGCTTGTCAGCAAGGTTGTACAGGCTCTGCAGAACATTTTGCCACCATCTGTAAGCAAAGGTGACAGTTACAAATGTCTAGAGGTTTGACCTACTGGCCTGGCTTTGCAGGGGAGATGGGGGCTGGGTTAAGACAGGACATTGAGGAAATCTATTTCTGGTGAATTTGTAATTTGACCTTAACTTTCTGGTCACAGCCGTCCATGTGACTGTTGGATAGCTGCTGGTTATTGTAGAAGAACAGCATTTGAAGAGCGAGCACTAATAACCCTCAGTTCTTTTGTTTCATGACTGGTTTTAAAAGCTCATTTTTGTTTTATTGCAGAAGCCTCACATCTCCAGTGCTATCATATTTTGTAATCAAGCTTAAGACAGACAAATAGTGAGATTTAGTGTCCATTCAACATATGTTTCCACTAAACATATGTTTAATAATTTGAAAGTATTTCAAAATTTATTTAATGGTACATTTGAAATTCTTGTCATCCAAGAAACAGATCATTCAGTGGCAGAGATCTCCCAGTTTCTCATTTCAGTAATGGAATTTAATTGACGTAAGACACTAGGTGAGGGCAGAAATAGTCATACTGTGTATTAAAGGGAAATTAATGCTGTTAGTGGCATTTGAAATGCATTGTTGGGCTCTTATACTAGGGTCTCTTCCATTGTCTGGCCTGTTTTTCCAAATAGACAGTTTTTTTTTCCATTATCAAACCTTACCTTTTGATAGTCTCACCAATATCCTATCTGTTATATTTGAAAAACTGCTTTTGGTCTCCATAGTTACCATTATGGAACAGAACTGAATGCTACTCAGCAAATAGAACACTGTCATGCAAGTTCTTGGCATTTTTTGCTTTTACCAAAAAGCTTTTTGCTTTGACTGAGGATTGATTTTTATCTTTGGCTTGTCACTAGAAGCCTACAGGTATCCATGCTCCCTGTGGACATTTAGGATCGGAAATGATTGTCTTCTTTTAGATGAGAGGTACCTACCTTGTGCTAAGTGTGCCTGAGCTGAGTGTGGTGCTTCCTTTGTAGGGATAGCCCTTCACCTTTGTTACTTCACCTTGGGTGTTGTTTTGTGGGCTTGAAAACGCTCCACATTCAGAATGTGCAGGAATTAAATTAAAACTCTTTGAAGTTTTAATTAGTTTAGAAGGAGCCTCCCAAACCACTTTTGATGCTTACAGAACTGTCTTAGGAAGTCTTTATCCACCTTGTTTGCAGTGGATAGTAGAGCCTGGACACACTAGGAGAAGCTTCCTGCAGAGATGGTGTGAGTCTTATTCTTGATTTCAGGCTGCTGTGCCTTACTTGTACCAGATTTTCTATTTTAAAAATTATTTCCTTTGGTTTTCTTAGATAATAATATACTTACATCATTTCCCCCTTCCTTTTCCTCCCTTCAATTTTTCCTGTACAAATACCCTTCCTTGCTCTCTTTCAAATTTATGATCTCTTTTTTCATTAATTATTATTAGTATACATATGTCTATATGTTTATGTATATATTTATTCCTAAATACCTAAATACAACCTACTCCATCTGTGTAACGTTACTTGTATGTGTGTGTTCAGGGCTGATCATTTGGTATTGGATAACCAATTGTTATGCTCTTCCCTGGGGAAGACTATTTCTCCTGCTCTCAGCATTCCTTAGTTGCCTGTTGTTTAAACTGAGGTATGATTGATGTATCATAGTATGGATAAGTATTAACATGGCTTTTTAGCATTTGTGCCCATGTTTGTACTGGTAGAACCCTACCTGGATGGAGACATGGACACTTCTGTTTCCTCAGAAAGTATTATGGTCTTCCATTCATTATTCCTTCTCCTCCTGCCAAGTGATAATCACCATTCTGATTCATAACTTCCCAGACTCATTGTTAACGGCTTTTAAATTTTCTTTCTTGCCTTTTTGCTTTTTACAGATAAGACAAGGGAACACATCTTCATTTTTAACTTGTTGGATATATAATTTAGTTGATATTATGTCTTAGATTTGTGAGGTCAGGTGTTTGTAGTGCCCTGGGTCTACATTATTATATTTCTATCTCACCAAGATGTTGCTTATCTTAAAAACCCTCCCTCCTAAACAACCCCTAAATAAAAATGTAAATAGTCTTATTAAATGACAAAAATTTATCTGAAAGAGCAAATGCCTTGAAAGTTAAAGACTTACAGAACTATGCAGAAATCATTAATCAATCTGCATTAATGTCTGATACAGTTCATTTTATATAATTTTTGTTTATTTTTATAGTATAAATGGTTCAACCTAGGGATTCCTACTACCAGGCAAGCATTCTTCTATTCCCATCCCACTAAAATCGTTCCATTCTCTGTCTCTAACAATCCGACTCTCTTCTTTTTGACTGGGGGAGATCAATTTTCTGTAGTTGAATTGACTGGCCATTATCTCTTTAGGCCCCACTTTGAAATGAAGTTGTCTGTATAAGTCTTTGGAGACTCATCATGACAGAGTAGGAAGCATGGTAGCTCTGAGGTTTTCGGTCACTCTGTTACTATATTCTAATCATTTTAATAAATGTTTCCTTTGCTGAAATTTTTCATGTCTAAAAATGGGACTAATGCTTTTTTCTTTGTTGATTTTGAATAAATCCAATTTTAGTTTGTAAGAGTCAGAGTAATTTAAGTATAAAAAAGTAGAAAATGCTATCAATAAGGTTTTATTGAGTAAAGCAATCATTAGATGCATATTTGGAGTACTTAACTTGATTTAATAAAGTTTATATAGAAAAATCAGTTGAATTCTGCAAAATTAAAGAAAGTTTTTTTGGAAAGTTTTTAAGAGGAATGCAAAATTTCAACTTTTGTGAAGTAAAGAAAATTGGTAACAGGAGAAAAAAGTTTCTCTCTTCTTTTTATTAAATAAGGAAAACTGTTTGCGTTGTTGCCATTTGGTTACACTCTCCCTTGTGAAGTTGGTTATTCTTCAGAGAATAGACACTTCAACTGTAATGCATATTATTCAATTAGTATTGCCTGTGCTCAGGTCTGCACCCCCAACCTCATATTTGACTTTTTTATTTCTCAAGGGTGCCAATGAAAGGGACTGTTTAAGGTCTGCAGTGGTGAGAATTGTGCCCATTAATATGTCTCCCAAAGCACCTGCTATTAGATTAGTACCTTACCTGTGGGGAAATAGAATATCCCTGAGGAAAACAACATTATCGAATGTCTCCTACATTTCGTTACAGATTCACTAAAGAGAACATTCTAGACTAAGGCATTTGTGAGACTTGGTGGAAAACACCGGAGTACCAACCAAATAGTAACTAGTGTGAGCCTCAGCCATTTGATCTTAGCAGCAGTGAGGTGATGCCTAGAGCTCCAGACTTACTCTTTAGTTTGCCTGCATCACCTTGGTTGGGTAATGAGAAAGATCTGTTGGATGCTGCTCCTACAATTGGTCTGTGATGGGTACCAAAGTTCACATGTTGCCATTATTTAGTTATAGATATATTCATTAAGTTGGAACTGACAGCTTAGTAGTAATAGCAGCCATGGTGCCATGCTACTGAGATTCTGCAAATTTGATTTTGAGCAGTTGTAGGAGAGATAAACAAATGAATGTACCCTGTAATGTTTGGTCATGAGGCTGCTGGAACGAAGTGTGTCCCACTCCTGTATGTGTGCCGCAGGGACGCGATTGACAGCTGATTGTGTGCAAGGCTGAACTTGCTCTGTTGTTTTACTGTCACATGAGTGAATAAGTTGAAATATGAGTAGGGACTATAGTTGCCCCAGTTCACCTTTAAAATGGACCATTTCTCAATATAAACACCTAATTATTATTTATGACTGTTAGAACTCATTTTTTCTGTTAGTATGTTGGACATTTTAGTACTATATTTCCCCCTTAGTATTTGTCATGCATAACTAGGTAATTTAGGAACACCAGCTATTTTCCTTTCTTACTACATTAATCTGGCTGCTGGTATTGAGCTATATTGGATTGACGCTTTCATCTCAAAGCAAAAATGGAAACACTTAGCTGGTGTTGTACTAAACTCCCAAGTCCGCACTTAGAACATGGGTATAAAAGAAAGATATTATTGCATGGCTTTAAGTAGAATGCACAGTTAGCTAAAGTATGTAGAGATATAAAAGCCACTCTTCCTTGTAGGGATTTATGTCGAGATACATTTATGTAGGAGCTTGGGGTGTTGAGCCCATGTAATATTTCTGACTTGCATTACTCTGTCTAATTCCATTCTAACAACAAAGTTTGGTGTGAGCTTTCCCTGAGATTTTTCTCTGTTGATACTTAATATTGTATCTTTAGAACCAAGAGGGTATCTTAAGGGAAGATAGTAAATTTCTTTTGTGGATATTTTCATGTTTATCCACTAGCTCAAAAGTGGAATAAAAATATCCATTGGCTTCTTATATTCACTCCACGGATTCCCTAAGGGTTCGCCTGTAGTTTGTTCAGCAAAAATCACACGTGTTCAGAGGTTTGTTGTTTTCATTGCTACAATGGACCAGATTCATATCCTGTCTAAACTGTGGGGAATCCATCAGGGAAATTACCATATATGGAACTTTCCCCATAGAATTCCTGTGGAATTACACAGGATGTGAATAGTGCTTGTTGTTAGGGACTCTGCTAGGAAAGTCACTGGACATGTGTATTTTTTGAACATTCATAGTAGCCATTTATAATTAATATAATCAGCTATTTTAACTCTCAATCTGAGGCTGTTTGGGATACCATATGAACTGTATGGTGAATTTTGTTTTTACCTAGAAAATATATATTTAATATTAGTTAAAAGTCATATTTGCTATGCTACAATAGTAAATCATAAGATTTTTATTATATTTTATTTGCATTATTAACTTATAGAAATAATTGTGAATTTAAAAATGATGTGCAATTTAATGCACGAAGTAGAAGTGGCACCCAAACAGATAAGGAGTACCAAGTATAGATGCTCTGGGGTCGCAGTTGGCTGCATTTAAATAGTATCTGCAGCACACACTACTGGGGTTTTGCTACATATGTTTAAATTTTGGCTTATTGAATGAAATTTTAGTGTTAGGAGAACTGGCTTTTCAGGGCTTGAAAATAATATCCAGCTGTGAGAAAGAGTAAGGAAAGAAAGGAAGCCATCTCTTCCTCAGACTGGGTGGAAGACTCAAAGTCTCATGAAGAACAGCTTTGACGGACATAATTTGCTCAGAGCTGGCTAGGTGTGTCACGGTTGGAAACTTCCCTGTGTATTTGATACCTGTGGCCACTCCCATGGCAGTCATCACTAAGTGATCATAACAGTCTTGCAGAAATGGCTTAAACCTACTAAGCTGGGTTGTTTGCCACTTAAAATACTTATCATTCTAAATGTGTTCCATATCAGTGTGATAGTCATATGAATATTTAATTTAAGTAAATATACCATATTTTAAAAAAGCAGGAATCGTCAGGTTTCCAGAAATGTGAGGGCTATTCCACGTTGTGGTTCTCAGCAGTGCCAGTGTGTTAATGAGTCAGTCATTGTTGGTCTCTTATGAACAAAAGTTCCTCCAATTGAAAAGGTGTCCCCAGAGCATAGCAGGTACCACCACACACTAAACTCTTATTAGTTAACACACATTCTTAATATCTGAGTCTGCTATGGGTTATAGAATATTATGAGAAATATGATATGTTGATTTATATGGGGTTAATATAGGGTTTAAGAACATGCTTTAGGCTAAGGAGTTTTTCATGTATTTCTGGTATGGCATAAATATGTCAATGAATGACTCTTGTCCCCCTTCAGCGCATGACCAGGTGACAGGAAAGGGCAATGGCATGGAAGATATTAATTACTAAGTGCAGATTTATCATGGTAGATAAACTGAAATGTGATTATAATTTCCCATATATTGATAGCTTTTCTATGTCAGATCTAAGATAAATTGCCATTCTTTTTTTTTCGTTTTCTTTATTATTATTAAAAAATTTCCACCTCCTCCCCTCCTCCCATTTTCCT
>LOJH01052644.1:0-10598 GCA_001685095.1 Ellobius talpinus
CTCTCTCTCTCTCTCTCTCTCTCTCTGCCTGCAACTTGCTTGTCAGATGTGAGCTCTGAACTGCTACTTCTGCCACCTTTGTCCCTGCCACAGCAATCATGAACTAACTCTCTGAAACTGTGAGCAAGTCCCTCAACTAAATGCCTTCTTTGATAAGCTGCCTTGATGGTGGTGTGTCTTCACTGAAATAGAACAGTAACTAAGACAGTCATTAAAATCCCTAAGAAATCCCTAAGTGAAGCATGGATGTTTTCCAGTTTTGCTGTGAAGAACACAAGTCACAGAAAGGATTAATAATCCATTTGGGATTATGTAATTCCAAGTGATGGAGCTAGGACTTTGGCTATTTTATGTGAGTCAACAGTTTATGTTCAAAACAGCTTTTCAACAGTAGTGTGGTTGAATGTATACTGCATTGTATGAGCATGATGAATATTAATCAATTGTAAGTGTGTTTTGAGTAATTTTTAATGAGGAAGTGCTCATTATATAATACTGGATGCAAGAGACACACTGTGGCATTGCTAGAGCATGTGATCTCCAATAGGGTATCGATGTGGAAACAAGTATTTCAAATGATGTCTCTAGGTTGTGACAGAGTCTGAAATCCTGTGTGCCCTCTATAATCTTCTGTACTTCCCAAGCCTCCCATAATTAGAGTGTGTTGATGGAGTGATCAAGAAAGATATCTGGGAAACATAACCGTAGACTAAAGTTTTGAAGAACCAGTGCTCAGTGTTTTAGCCCAATAATACACACTGCAGTGAGATCTAGAACGCAGTGAGGCCAGGCAGTGCTGACACCCTGTGACTTATCCTCAGAGACGCAAGGTCATCTTTGGCGGGGGCAGACTTCTGGCAGGGTCACCACCATGAACTGCCCTGCTGCAAAAGTGAGACTATTAGTTTATGAGCCTAGTGACCAGTACAAAATACATGTAACAACTAGGTGAGACATTGACAAGTTAGTTACCATTCCTAAGTCTTCACTCAGTAAACAGCATGCTTAGTTACGATGAAGTTACAGGCATGATTGTGAGACTCAGCAGAGAGCATAGGAGGTCTACTGTGTCATCTGAAACACACTGGAAGGTACTGGATGGTTACCTCACAGTGATAACAAACATAGATTGCCTGGACATGGTTTGCCCGGAGGTCACCATACAGTGAAGAGCTATGGAGATCATTTGTTACCAGCTCAAAGAAACAAATAGAATTCATTATTTCTAAAACCAGTCCTCTGGAGTAGATTTGGTTAATTTAGCCTGTTATTTGTTGAACTTAAGAGTATATTCATGCTCTGCTTTTTGCCCAAGAATGAAGAACTATTCTTTTTGTAAAGACTCTAGCTCTCTCCAGAGATAGTTTCCTTTTTTTAAAGATTTTTTTGTTTATTATGTGTACAGTGTTCTGCCTGCATGTATGCCTACAGGCCAGAAGAGGACACTAGAACACATTACAGATGGCTGTGAGCCACCATGTGGCTGCTGGGACTTAACTCAAGAGCACTAGTGCTCTTAACTGCTGCACCATCTCTCCAGCCCCACTCTGTCTTCTATTAGGATCACTCTTACTTTCCGTGCCAGTATGTGTAAGCTACATCAAAAATCTTTCCAAACTAGAAATTATTTGGGTTTCTGAATCTCCTAAAATATATCCTGTGAAGATACAATAGTCACACAATGTAACACTCTACTTCATGACAGAATTGCCCCACTGTGAACAGCAAACCACATGTAATAAAGAAATAGCAGAGATAGCATGAGGGTTTCCCAGCATGGTAGTTAATGGCCTGGTGGTTGAAGCTGACACAAACAATGTTTTCCAGCTGTGAAGGAGTCTCTGTGTGTGTGTGTGTGTGTGTGTGTCATTCTATTTGCGGGTGCTTTCATATGTTAAAATACTTAAATGTACTACAAAATACTAAAAGCTAGTGAATTAAGAGGGTATAATTATCTCACACATCTGTTTTCTGTAAAAATATCTTCGCCATAACTTTTGCTTTTATAACAAAAAAATTAAGTATGGTTTATAAAGAAATTAGCCACTTGGTGGCAGCATAACATGGAGAATGTATGGTATCATTTCAGTCCTATGCTAAAAAAATTGTCATAGATTTTGATTTCTTCTCTGATAGTCCTGTTTATAAGCTATTTTATTCAGATACCTAATTCTCTGTGAAATTATCCTCTCATAATCAAGCACCTCTTTTAAATGACTAATTTAATTTAAATGAGTATACCTTGTTGATTTGAAATTATAATAACAGACTCTAAAGGAAAATTTCATTTACTCATTAAGGCTAGGTGAACTATAGTTATTTTGTATGATATAAGTTAATAACTCAGTAAAGTTTTCATTGTCAAATAATCAACTTAGTTTATACAACAATATCATATTAACTTGTATTAAACTACAACAACACAATTCATTATTTTTAAATAAAAATGCTAAAATACCAGCAACATATGCTGTAAACCTCTGCCTTTACTAAAGGGAAAAATATGCTGCATTTTAATGTTGGGTTTCTGTTCTTAAAATTCCAAATGCATGTAGCTGCAAGTCCCTCCCGAGTTGGGAGAACTGTCACTGCTCTGCGAAGCATCCATCTAGGTAGCTGGCCTGGCAGTTAGCCATGACTACTTAACCTTCATGACTCAGAACTTAGTAGAATTATTTTCTGGGGAGCTGAAGAAACTTTGGGAGATACTGAGAAGCTCAGAATAATTTCTAATAGCCACAATCACAGGGAACGTTTTGCTCTTGATGCAGAAAGTCAGAACACAGACAGACCTTACAGTTTTCAGTGACCTCCACCTTCTAAAATCCCCAGCCCTAGCTGACAGAAAACTGCGCTGAAGTTGACTGCATACAATTAGCCTTTTCAAAAAATTCTAAAGGTCTGTAAGAATCTTTTCTTTGAATATGTTTTGTCCATTTCTTAATGAGCCCCAGGGACCACATTTTATCACATAAGTCTTTGGTGGCTGGGCAACAGGGCCATCTCAAGTTGTGCAAGACACTTTTTCAAAAGGTGAATTTGAACAGCGACCCTGGAATGACTGGGTAGCTAGGGTTTATGAGATGCTGAACTTAGAATGTTTTTCAGAATCAGAGCCTTCTTTGGTGCTGTCTTCTGCTCTTGAGGGTTGTGTCTTTGAAGTCACCTCTGTCAGCTCTCAATTATTAGGAAGCAAGAGATGGGCAAGCTTGCTATGGAATGCTTTTGAATTTAGACTTAAAGTAAATTAACTGCCAAGACTTCTTACCTCACCCAGTTCTGAAGTTTTCATTAGTGGAGCCCTGAAAGTCTGATGGCTAGACAGGGCTGGCCAAGATCCTCCCGAGCAGGAAAGCAGCATAGAGGAGTCATTAGTGACATCTCAACACTGTGGTACAACTTCAAAGTGTCTGCTCATGAAAACTCCCCTTGGTGCAGCCAAAGCAGGATGAGCACACTAGAGCCTGTATCAAGGCAGAGGTGATGCAGCTTGGATGGTCAAGGCAATGGTGATGCAGCTTGGATGGTCAAGGCAACTTGGGCTTCATGGCATCATTGTCTATTGGAGGAAACCAAGTAGGGACAAGTTATTGTACATTTTTATGGCTGGGTGAAATTTTTCTCTTGGTAGTGTCTTGGTGTATGTTTCCAGGAACCAAGTGAAATTGCTACCCACATTGGCATTTTAAAGCCTGGTGTAGTTTTTAACTGTCTAGGCAGAAGTTCCTTCTTTGAGACGTAGTCACTGAAAAGAAAATAAGAAAAGGTACATAGTTGAGATCTGTGCTTTATTCCACCCTCTGAACCTATGGGAATTACTAGTTTGATCATCTCCAGACAAGAGAATGTCTCGGGAATGTGGGTCACCTGAATGCCCAGTTCTAAGTTGCTGATACTCTTACTTTCTTGTTCTAAGTTCCCCAGGTGACACCAAGATCGTCCCAAGAATCTCAGAAGATTGAGATGCTCGCTGCTACAGTCATTAAAGGACATTCTATTTTTGGTAAAAAAAAAAAANAAAAGCACATACATTTATGTGTGTGTATGTGTGTGACCATGTATTATGTAGTATGTATGTATATATGCATGTATGTGCACTAAGGCCTCCTCAGCAGGAAAATTCCATACCAAAAATAATGCATCAGTATTTCTGGGAGATACTTGACTAGGTTCAAAATGTATTTAAACTGATTGTAAGCAATAGTTCAGCCTGCTGTGGTAGTGAGTTAGTCACATTGTTGTTTCAGCAGACTCTTCTAAGTCTGAAGTCCCAAAAATGTCTATCACCCGTCCATCATGTGCTAGGATTGTATATACATCATCTGTCAATCTGAAGAGCAACTTGTTGAGATAAATGCCATGGGTCTACTTTATAGGTGGGAAAACTGAAGTTCAGGAAGATTGAAGAATGCCAAAATGTACAAAGCTATTAGAAATTCAAGCCTTACTCTTTTGCTTTCATTTATTTATTTTTTAGTTTTTGCTTTGTTTTGTTTTTCAAGACAGGGTCTCACAGGATGTCCTGAAATTTATAAGTCTCCTGCCTCAGCTTCCCAAGTGCTGGGATTCCAGGCATGAGACATCACACTCAGCCCTATCCTTCTAAATATACAAGTCTGTGCTCTTTCTTTTAGATGAACCAGTTACCATTTTATTTGGTAATATGGCTTGATGTGTTTTTATTGATGGCCATGCATAAATGTTTCAGCATATAAAAATATTAGATAAAAGTATACAATGAGCAAATATAACTCCAAATTGAAATTTGACATTGAAAAACTTGAGGCCCTGACTATTTCACTAGTAGACTATTTGCTTCCTGGCACGGAAATCTAACAGAACTAGAATAAGAAATTTTGCAGGTGGTATTGACATTTTTGCACTATTGTTAATTCATTCCACAAATATGTGTTAAATGACTATGTATCAGGTACTGTTCTGGGTGATGGGAAATTAACAATGAAAAAAATGGACAAAGCTGGACCTTGTGGTATCTGCCTTAATCCTAGTAGTGGGGAGGTTCAAGCAGAAAGATCAACAGTTCAACACCTCAGCTACGTAGCAAGTTTAGAAGCCAGTCTGGGCTACATGAGATCTTGCCAAAGAGTGAAGGAGACAAGGGATGGAGGAAAGAAGGAAAGAAAAGAGGAAGGAAAGGAAGGAAGGAAAATGTAAACAATGCCTTTGTCTTGAGGTTCTACTTTTCATAGATAGGGGAAAAAATAACAAAATAAAAGGGAAAATGTCTCGTGTTATGCAGAAACATAAAGCAGGCAAAAACATCCCAGTATAGATTCCTAATTGCACATATGCACTATGAATTTTCTGTGGAAATTTTGGAAGCTTGGGACCCATGACAACTCCATTAGACACACAAGACATTCTATGTCTTATAGAAAATTAAATGTGAATCTCAACAAGTTTGTAATTTTTCCCCAAATCCTTAGAGCTGATGAATGGCAGAGTTCAACTAGACTCCTGGTCTCCTGGTGACTCCGATCTCCTCCGTAAACCATTTCTCTGAGCACCATGTGACCTTGATAACTTTCTATCTAATTCCAAGCTCTAATGCTCAGCAGTGTGCAATAGTGTGTAACCCCATTAGTTGCTTAGAATATTCAAAATTAACTCTTAAGCCCTAGAAAAATACTAATTCCCTAGTGTGTGAGAATTTGAAACAGGATAAAGTTCACAGGCTCCTACCTGGCAAGTGGGTTTAAAGATGAAGAAGGCCAGCCTGGACAACCCCAGGTCAATGGAGCAGAGACGTGGCTAGTGTGGGGCTAGAAGCTGCCTAAAGCTAATTATTTAAGAAAAGTGGGAAAGGGGCAGGGATGGAAGAAGGAGGATGGAAAGGTAGCTGCTAACTCAGAATGCCCCATAAGTCCCAAGATGGTAAAGTCACATCTGAAATATTGTCTAGATCTGAAAATACTGAGGTTATCATCCCAGGTACTGGGGAGAAATATGATGAGCCTCTGAGCAGCACGTGTTGGATAAACTATATTGAGAAAGCTAAAGAGATCAAGTCAACTTCAAAATGTAAGAAAGGTCTTTTTAAAATAGGTGTAAGATATAGTAATTTTTATTTCTTTCTCACAGCATATATTGTGCTAAGCAGAATTACTGTGCTTTCTCATAGGTCAAATTTCATTTTAAAGAATGGTGAGAAATCAGATAAATTTCACTTCGCAGAAAAGGTTACAAAAAGATATTAGTTGTGGCTTTGGACTGCCTTAGACATTGTCACAGCAATTGGGAATTCTCAGCTGTGTCAGACAAACCAAATGAGGTTCATCAGAACACACATTCATATAAAATATGTTTGTGTGAGTTGACCACATTTGCTGGAGATGCACTTCTAGAAACCCATTGACCTCAGATGGATGTGGTCCAATTTCCTCAGACAGAAGATGGTTTCCTGGGGTACACAGTCAGGCAATCTAGAAGGGCAGTCACTTTGTAGTCTTAGGTGAGTGTTAACTCTTGACTGTCACTCTAAGCAGGGTACAGAAAGCAACAACATGGTCATCACGTGGACACGAATGCCTCGTTAAAATTACTTTTCTTTCCTTTGTTAGATAATAATCAAGACATTGGATTTTTGTCGGGAATGGTCTTCTTGGGCATCTTGTTGCCGATTTTCTCTCTGATTGGAATATTTAACAGATCACTTCAAATAGGGTAGGTTTTTGCAGTTTCGAGTTTCTGATTTAGGCCATATAAGTATACTATCAAAATGTAGTCAATTATTTACTAAAAATACACATTAACATCTTTATTTTGAGAAAAGAGAGATTTTAATCATTATTGTGTGTGTATGATGTACGGCTGGGAGAGCGCACATGCCACAGGTGCACGTGGAGATCAGAAAACAACTTTGTTGAGTTGGTTCCCTCCTTCCACCTTCAAGTGAGTTCAGGAACTGATCAGGTCACACAGGTAACCACAGCTGGTGTAAGGCTGTGAGTGTGACATCCAGGTTTTGTCCTGAAGACAGCATTTCACAGCACTCCTCCATGTTCTCTGGCTCATACATTCTGTCTGCCCCTTCTTCTGTCATGCTGTCTTGACTGCCATGCTGTCTTGAGCCTTGCAAGGTGAGCGCATTATAGGTGGTCCACTCAGACTAATCATTAAGCAATTACTTGTTTCTCAGCACTTTGACCAGTTATGAGTCTCTGCATTGACTTCTGCTTACCGCGAAAAGAAGCCTCTCTGACCCAGGTTGAGAATACTACTAATCTATGGGTATAAACAAATACATAGAAGGCAATTTGACTACATGACCATTTAGTAAGAGAACAGTAGCAGATTGCTTCTTTATTTAGGCCTATCCCCTCTCTAGACATGAGCTTTTAACCGAGTTTATAGTATCACAATTTAATCACCTCCTGTGGAAAGGGATTCAAATCCAATCAGAAAGTTGTTGGTTACTCCTGCAACATTCATGGCACTATAGCATCAGCAAACACATCTAGCCTGGCATTTTAGTATTGTAGAACATGGAATTACAACTGGGTAAAACCACTGATGACTTTTATCCCTCAGTGGCCTACATAGCCCTTTCTAACACTATGAACACTGACCAATAGGAAGAAGTTCCAGGTCAGTTCCAGCATAGTTTCCCTATATTCTGCAACCAAAATGTATGGTGTCTTTAGAAATAATGTCTTACCATCTAGTTATGGTGGGCAGTTAAAAGCAGTGGTAATGGTCTGTGTTATCTTGAAGAAGGGCCCATCTTCTTTCAAACAACTTATCCCAGTATAGTATTTGAAAGGTTTATGGCTAGCTGTTCAAAATGAGATATTAGTAAGGAAAGGTCTCTAGCATTAAAGGCCTCTGATATTTCTAAATGTTACCAATGAAACACATTTGGCATTTCTTATATGTTAATAGACTAAAGCTGTTTAATGTTGCAGTTTTCTAATGTGTGTAATAATGCACAGATTTGGAGACACATGGACATTCTCTGGTTCCTGACTTAAACTATATACGTATAGCCAATCAGAAACTGGAAGCCAGTGTCCTCTTTGTCATCACTTGCTTCAGGAGGTAATCTTTCATCTAAATATATAATCAAAATGAAGAATAGTTTAAGCAAGCTAGTCTATAAATTACTATATTATACTTATTATCTGCACAACCTTTCCCCACAGAACTTAATATTTCAAATTTTAAATTATATGTTAATAAGTGTATCCCTAGTGCATTTCCAAAGTGGACAAACTAGAATGTAATTTTGCTTGGGGATGTTTTAAAATGTAACTAAATACAAAGACTCTTGAAATATCTTAGTGTTCAAACAATGCCTGCAAAAATTTTGATATTAGTAGTATCATCTAAATATATCCTAGATATTTTTGCAATTTTAACTAATAACCATTTTATTACTATAATTAGTAAAACCCAAAGGCTTTTAGTTAGCAATAATCCATAAGAAAATAGAACGATCCCTGGATAATTTAATTGCTTAAATTCTAATTTTAAGAAAATAAAAGAGAGGCTGGGAAATTGGCTTTTCATTAAAGTGCTTGCCTTGCAAGCAGCAGGGCTTGAGTTTGAGCCCTAGAATCCAAGTTAACAAATGCCACAGGTATTGTGTTGCTTACTCATCATCCTAGTGCTGGAAAGGCAGAAACAGGCATATCTGTGAAGCTCACTGGCCAGCCTACCTGTACTGCTTACCAAACTCCAGGACAGTAATAAACCCTGCCTTCCAAATAAGGCAGATAGCACCTAAGGAATGACACCCAAGGCTGTCCCCAGGCCTTCAGATGTGCACATATCCACAAATTCACATGTATGTATGAAAATACACACACATACAAAGTAGAAAGAAGAAATAATTCCAATATAAGTATTTAACATATATGTATATACTGTTGGCTACCAAAACTATACATTATTGATAAAAGCCTGTTATTAAAATCAGAACTAAAACAGAAACAAAAATCACCTTTTAAACATGCACAGATTATATCTATTAGTGACTAAGATCAAGTTATCAATAATGTATCAGTGTCGCATTAAGGAAAGAAGTAAAAGCACTTCCCTTGGAGTCATTTAACCAAGAACAAAGTGCAGATTTGAATCCTCTGCTCATGTTCTCCGTACCTTCAGTCCTCACCTCTCTGTTGTATGAGTCTAAACCTGTACCTGCCTGAAGACTGTCTTGCAAATATGTCTCTCTGTGTGTCTATCCCTGTATGTGTCTGTCTCTCTGTGAGTGCTGTGTGTGTCTGTCTCTCACAGAGGGCTTCACTCTGTTTATTGAACAACGCAGAAATCATCACATGGGGAAGGAATGGGATACTTGACAGAAATCTTTAACAGAGTTTTACAAGGGATTAAGTCTCTGGCTCCAACTGATCCTAACTGACCCAGATAACATCAATGATAAACATTATTTTTTTTATCAACCAATATCCATACATGCTTGCTTTCAGCTTTTATGGTAGACCTTAGAAAGGGGCTTTACACTTCTGTATTTGCTGCTTTCAGCAAATCATACACATGGTTTATCTGGGTCGGGGCATGGAAGAGTAGATGATTTAAGATTACAGCTATGCATTAATTTAGGTTGTAAATATTGATTACATGGAAAATCCAATTCAAGTATATGGGCTGTTACATTATTTCTTAAAGGCAGGTTAAACAAACTGAATACACAAAAGGCCAGCAGTCTCAAGTCTTAAGTGACCTTAAGGTACATTATTAACTCTGATTGTGAGGACAGCTAAAATTTCAGTCTTTTAGAATACAAAATATTTTCAGAATATTGTATTGCCACATAAATATAACAAAACTAAGAGTAATCAAATTTAAAATATGCATGAAAAATCACTGTATCCTGTACCAGTGTACTCTGTGAAACGCCACAGTAACATCAACTCACTGTCATGGTCTAATTTTAAATATAGAAAGTACATGCATTAATTTTAAAAACTGAATCTTAAAAGATTGTATACATATATGCAAAGAAATCATTTTTCCCTTGTGTTAGTCAAGGTCAAAGGATCTTGCAAAGTTCACTTGGTCATTTTTGTTGTTACTTAATAAATGTGTTTAGGGAACCTGTTAAATAACAGGTCTTACTTGTTTTTCAGTCTCTTGTTGTGATATATATATATATATATATATATATATATATCCCTCAGATCAGTGTGGTCTTGTCTATGTCCCTGGTACAACCTGTTTGTCCAAATAAGTTCACACAATCAATGTAGAAAGTACTTTTATACATAAAGACAGCACCAGGAGGAACATTTGATAAGACCTCAAACTGGTTTCTACCTGAACTCTTAAGTAAGAGATGGAAGACTTTGCTTGGTGGGGGTAAGCTGAATTCTATTCTAGCTCAGTGCATCACCTATGATTGCCTGCTCTGATTCTAAATAAATGTGCTGAAAGAGTGTTATGGTGCATACTCTTAATCCCAGCACTTGGGAAGCAGAGGCAGGGGGATCTCTGAATTCAAGGCCAGCCTGGTCTGCAGAGTAAGTTCCAGTATAACCAGGACTACAGAGAAGCCCTGTCTCAAAAAAACAAAGGAAGGAAGGAAGGAAGGAAGGAAGGAAGGAAGGAAGGAAGGA
>LOJH01052645.1:0-12314 GCA_001685095.1 Ellobius talpinus
CCAAAGAGCAGTCAGGGTTCCCTGCCCTGTGGGAAGTCCAAGGTTCTCCCCCCCCCATCGAGGTCTACGAAGGTGAGCATCCAAACACACTAGGCTCCCACATAGCCAGTACATGATGTTCTTTATAGTCTTTTTAGTCCTCTTTTAGAAAAATACTTCAGAGTTGCCACTTCCTCCCTTAGGGGATTTAAGATGTTGCTGGGTCCCTGAAGCTGCACATGCCCCAGGCTTCCCTGTGTCTGAAGGAATCTGTGCTAAGAAGCCTTGCCCATGTCCTCTAGATCCAATCACCACCAACGTCCAGCCTGCACTCTGCTCCGTATAAGGTTCTCTTCAGGGCTCCTGGGCCCACTGTATTATCATTGGATTTGACCAACAAGGAACTCTGGGTATGAGGATAGGGAATGGGCAACAGTGAATTTAGGTTGTGTTTTCCCGGTGCCCTCCATGAGAGGTCATCTTGGGACAACTATATTCTTGACCAAAGACATTTCAGATGAAGCCTCAGGGTGGCATGACTCTAGATCAATGCCCTTCTCAAAGGGTCCTGCTCTTCACAGTTCTGTCTCATTTCAGTATTTTACTAACTCTCCTGCGCCCTCTCTTGTGCCTTTACTTCCAGAATTCTGTCAGCTCTTGTGTTTTTGAATCCCCTTTTCTCACATTTCTGGGGTGATTCCTAGCCACTCATCATCTACCAGAACCCTGACTGAGAGAAGCTTCAAGGGGCACAGTAGTCTCTTAGGCATTTTGCTCTCCCCAAATTTTCTCTTCTCAGATTTTCTCTGGATCTACTCAAGTTCTGCTGTGAGGACAGATTGGTCTGGCTATAATTTGCCTATTCAAAGTATATCCAATTTTCATAGGTTCTTTTGCACAGCATCTCTTCATCCATGGTGGTTTTCTGAATGTCAATGATCCATTTCTTCATTTGAACTTTCTACTTTTAAATGTTCTCTTGACTCTCAGCTCTTTGACAAACAGTTTTTCTTTGATTAGTTTGTGTCCCGGACACGATCAGTGGCCCCTAGACAGTTTTCAGTGCTTATTGGATTGTTGGAAATGCTACATAGGTTTCTATAAATAAATGAGCACTAGGAATACAGAAGGTGATTTTCTCCCAGACCCCACTCCCACTCTTTGCAAGGAGAAGGATTCTAAGCCTCTAGTATTGGGACGATCAAATATTGAGGAAAGAATGACAGCTATCTTGACATTTTTTGACCAACCATCATAAATTTCTGGTTATAAAGTGCAATAATTAGAGATAATTGGAACGTTGTTTGAATGAGAATGCCCCCCAAAAGCTCACATGCTTTTATGTTTAGTCTCAGTTGATAACTATTTGGAAGGATTGGAAGGTGGCTTTGGTGGAGGAGGTGTGTCACTGGGAGTGGCTTTGAGGTTTTTAAAGTCCACATCAGGCCAAGTGTCTCTCTCTCTCTGCCTGATGTCTGCAGTTCAAGATGTAAAACTCTCAGCTGCTTCACTAGAACCATGCTTGCCTAACCCCTGTGTGTTCCCTGCCATGCTGATAATGGACTCCCCTCTGAAACTATAAACAAGACTCCAATTAAATCCTTTCTTTGTGAAGAGTTGCCTTGGTCACGGTGCTTCCTCACAGCAATAGAATACTAACAAGGATGGAGGAAGCAAACTTTAATTCCTTTTTCTAAGAAAACTGAGGACTAGTGACTTGTCCAAGTCAGAAAAAAATTGAATTAGGATTTGCCACTTAGCCACCTCTTTTTCCTTTGTATCTTTAGCTGTTATTTCTCTTCTGTGCCTCCCTAAGACCACTGTCAGCAATGGACAAAGCTGGGGTATGATGGACTCCTTAGATTACTCTTTGTTATAGCATGTCCATACCAAGCTTGGATGGAATCTGTAAGCATTTTATTTTCTCCTGCATTACCTTGCCACTTAAAGCTTTCATAGCTTCAACTGCATCTTCTCTGTTACTGAAATGCACAAAAGCGTAGTCCCGGATCTTCTTCACCCGTTCCACAGCTCCTGTAGATAAAATGCCAGCAGCACCATTAGCAAACTTGAGACAGTTATGTGATTAGCTTCCAAGTGTGTAAGCACCCTGTGAGACCCCTTTGCGTGTCAAGGTTTAAAATTCTGTATAGTCAACATTAACATTTGCTTCTCATAAAAATACTTAAAATCTGATTCATTAGAAATAGTTATGAATTACATACTCTAATTCCTAGATTATAAGATATTGAAAGGCAAGAATGGCAGCTTTTGCATATTATGAAATATAAAAGATAACAAATAATGCTCTATAAAGGTAAAGTGTTATTAAATTGACATGAACTCAGTTATTGGTCATCTTGTACACATATATTCAACTTATTTCCTTAATAATACTGTTTTATCTGGTGTTGGAGGCCGCGTAAGTATGCAGCATAGGGCAACTGATAATTCAGGCATCAACACATATCTGATGGAGACAATCCTGTCTAGCAAGGCTTACAGGATGACTTACTCTGAAAACTGGTTGTAATTTCTCTCATGTGCCACTCCATTTCTTCCCTAAGAATAGCTTTGGGTGTATTCCTACTGCTTGTGTGTTTATCTCATGAAAATATTCCATCTGCTAGGCATATATATCTGTGGGTGGTCAGAAGAATGACTTCATGTAGCTGTATAGTTTTGACATAGAGAATATTTACTGAGACCAGCTTTATAACTGGATCTATTTGTCCTATAAGAATTGCGGACACTTAGCAACCTGCCTTGTTCTTTTGCTCAGACTAACTGCACACAATTGGCTCAGTTCAAATTAGCAAATTCAAACCAGACTAAAGGCTTTTTGTAAATGGATCATAAGTTTGAAACCTTACAGCTACATACAAGGTCAAAGCTGCAGATGTCTAACCAATTACTAAGAAAAGCATGCCAATTCTTCATTTGCCCATCTACTAACAATGGGTCTGTGTCTCAAAGTTGTCATTGGTTACTGTGCCCCAATCTGGTCATGGTTTTGCTGCTATGGTGTTGGATCCTTGTGTTGCCATGGTAGACAGCTCAGCTTCTTATCTCTTACTGTAAAAATGTGTTTCTTACCAACGAGAGAAATTTCTTTATCGCTTCAAAGCTCCTGAAAGAGAAGAGTTTTTCAGAATAGAGGAAGAAGATAGAAGAAGATAGGAAGAATTTAGGACAGGAGAATTAGAATAGAAACAGAACCCTAATGAAACTGATGCAGAAAAGCACATAGTGGAGAAATCATTTTGCCCTCAGATCTTGCTAAGCCCCTTGATTGCCATAGTATTCTCTCTGAACCCAGAAAGGTCTAAGAGGCTGGTACCCAAAGACCTTGCTAATCTGGGAGGTTCAAAGCAAGGTATAGGTGTAAGAAAATGCAAGTGGACCTATAGCAAGGTGATGCGTTTCTGAACAGGAACTACTGCATGCAGATGTTACTGCATGTTCGGAGAGGAAAGGCAGGTGTATCCACCGGCTGCTGATGTCTTCCCCAGACTCTGTTGTGGAAGAAACATTGCTGTGTAATAATTCATGGAAATGAGAGAAAGGATGATTTCCCAGCCTATCCCCATTGGTCAGTTTCACCCCAGGAGTATAAATCCCACCTCCATGTCTGGGTTAGTGTGGCTATATGAGATGCCTGATCCCAAGTCCTGTGCTAGAGCATCCATACAAGTCAGGAAGAGAGGGAAGCTCTGGGCATGCGGGTGGGCAATGTCATAGAGAAGCTGTTATAGTATCTATCTGTGATGTATCCCGTATAGTTCAGTACTATCTTCTTTATTTCCATGATGATATAAAGAACAATGTTCAATGGCTTTTCTCAGGTTCTTTTGCTGGTAAGTGATCATGATTTCGATGGAGTCTGATTCTGGACATTGTGGAAAACTGAGGTGAAGACTAACTCACTACTATTTGAAAGCTTATACTCATGCTGCCCCCGAAAATACCCTATTTTATTTTCTATAAAAGAACTTTGGAATTGTGGGAGACTTTATCAATATGGTATGTTTAATTAATTTTACTTTACTTTTATGTAAATATTAGGAGGCTATGATTTTGACAAAGAAGGATTTATAATTAATTTACAGAGCACACAGCTAAGGTCTAGAATTAATGTCCTATACCCTTAATTAACACCTTTAAGTTAAAAAAAGTTGCTCTGGAACATCTGACGTCTAAGGTAATTTCCGTCTGTAGTGTGGAAAAGTTGGAAAAAGATATCAACTAATTCTAACTTGTTTCTTTATAAAGAAGGGTTTATGCACATACATAAGGACTTACTATAAAGATACCAGTTACACCACTGGAGAAACAGCAACATAAAACAAGATCCATTTTCTTAGGAAAGATTAAATATGATATATTTATACAAACTCCACTTAGTTTTGAAAGAGACCAGAGTCGACTTCCATGTACTCACGTGGAAGGATCCAAACCCTATTGTCTGTTTCTAACATTTATAACAGGATAAAATATGAGAATCTGTTCTAAGCATCTAAGCCCAAATAGAAATAAACACAAATTCAAGTACACTTACATCCAGAGATACCTGGAAAGGTGGAGCTCAACTTGCTAAGAATGGTTATTGCAGGAATGGAGAGGTGTTGGGAAGAGTGTAAATATGTCAAATATTTGTTCTATTTTTCATTGTATGCATATGCATGTATGTGTTTGTGTAGTTATGTGCCCATGAGTACAGGTACCTGTGGAGGCCAGAAGAGGGTGGTAGATCCAGGGAGCTCAGGCTAGAGGCAATTGTGAGCCAGCTGGCTAGAATGCTGGGGACTGAATTGGGGTCTTCTGCAAGAGCAGTGCAAGCTTTTACCCCCGAAACATCGCTCCAGCCTCAAGAATGAGAACATTTTAATTGACACAGTTTTATAAATATTAGCCATTTCAATTTAGGTCACTGTGTAAAGGCATCCAGACAGCAACATACCCTGTTTTTATGGGGAAAGACCGCTGTGCATGTTGATAGTAATGTGCGGAAAAAAGGTGGTTATACCAAGATGGTTGACGCTATCTTTTAATGGTAGTTGATCACTTGGTTTTCGAAGCAAACTTTTTTCTTTAGTTGATGGGTAAGTGGAAACTTGTTTCACTACCGCTTGAGCATGCTGGTTATCTTTCAATTTACATTAGCCTGGGTTTTAAGTCTTTTAAGCCTCTAGATTGCCTTCATTACCCATAGTTCTCAGAGTCAATGTGATGTCACCCTATTCCCAGGACGCAGAGGAAGAGGAGAAAATCCTCTCCCTATTGAAATTTAGTTCTCTCAGACTCAAGGCCGCTAAAGCGTTTAGAGTCTGCACTCTACCACATGGTTCAATGACTGTGAATTACCTTCTTTTGGAGCAATGGGTGGCATGTAATCTAAGGATAAGTTTTCAAACAATGCAGTGCTTAGCTTCTCTCCTCCCTTAGTAGTCAGTCCTTAGTTTCTTATGATAATCATTACACAGAGCAAAATTATCTGGCTAGACTGAGAAAATTAAATAAAGCCACATGAGCCCATGAAGCACAGGGCATATGATTAAACTGACTTTTGGGTCAGTCTCTTCATTCCTTTCGTGTTAGATGGAGCAATGACAATGCTGCATTCCACGACTCATCTTGGTAAATGAGAAGTAAGGAGTTAACCAGGATGGCTTCTGTCCCTTCACTCCACTTTGTTCCCTGATCTATAGCTTCCCAAGGGGGGAAAAAGGTAGCTTTAGCTGCAAAAAATATCACCTTCACTTACCTCTTGCCTAGTGCCAAGGATACTGGAGCTAGTCTCTCAGAAAACACACAGCGTGCCAAAGTATTTTGAGTCCATTTCCATATGCTCCCAGCATTCATGTTAGTCATGTAGTATTTACGTTGATAATGAATTTGGGTGTTGTGAAATTCTTGCTAATATTCTAATAATTATGCCTGTTTGGGAGTGGTAATATTCAGACACCCCTCCTTATGGAAAGCTTCATTTGTAAACACTGAGCACAGAAAGTAAATTAGAAGGCAGGGGTTTGAATAACACAATGTGGATTCCTCTCATCTAACAACTAACCAGGCCTAACCATACTTAGAACCAAACAAAAACCAGCACATTGAGAGTTGCACAGTCACAGACTAGCATCTGTGTAATAGCAATGGCCACACATCTTACTTTAACACACATCCTTAGTGCTTGCGATCCTTTCTCGTGGTAGTCTATCAGCAAAGACCTAGATCTGAGATCCGAACATGGGAATTAGAAAAACAGACTCAAGGTGTAGTCCCCAACCCAGTAGCATTAGCTTCACCTGGGAACTTAAAGACAGATATGTGGACTTAGCCAGATGGGGTAAGCAGGCTGTGTTTTTAGCAGCCCTCCAGGTGAGTCTGTTACTGCTGAACAGTTTAAGGAATCAGATTTCATAGAATATTCAGAACTACAGCAGACACCCCAGGCTACACGGGGATGGCCCAGGGTTTTTGTGGCAATTTTCATTTGTTTTCCAAAGTATGGATGTAGCATTTTCCCATGGCAGTCAGGGTTCGAATGATATATATACAGAGTCAGATTTCCAGGGGATATTCACGTTCTTCCAAAAGACCTAAACTTTAAAAATAAAAATTTAATATTACTTTTCTCTTCCCACAAATTTTTTAATATATCCTCAATATACTAGATCCTTGCACTGGAGAAGAAATTCGTGACTTTATTTTTCTTTTCTTCATAGGACAGATATCAGCTATCCTGTTCCTTTGCAGAAGGTAAATCAGGATAATATTAACATCATACACATTGTTCTAGAACCACTGACTCAAGAAGTGCCTCGGAATTGAGGGAATTCTTTAGCTGAAGATAAAAAAGGCTAATATAGTAATGCTGGGGGTGGTAGAGGTTGGGGAAGATGGAGGAAGAGAGAGGAAGAGGGAGAGAAGGAAGAAGCTGGCGTTCATCATTTTCTTACAGCTTCTAGAGCACCACTGTCTAGGCATAGGTGACATAAAAGTGCAGACTGGACCAATAACTGCTCACTATAAAAAGAATCAGTCTTTTGGTAGTTCCTCATTCCAACTCCTTTCAAAACAAAGGCAATATTTTAATTAGATGGGAAAATAAGTATTATTCACTCTGGGAAAACAAAACATAACCCAGAATGGGTGAAACACACACACACACACACGCACACACACACACACACTTACACGTTCCCAGGCCTACACAACTCCATTGGCTTTCAGTACTCATCTAGATGGGACTTCTCTTAAGTACAACTTTTCTCTGCATTCCACGGGCAGGATGACTTAGCTATCACTTTCTGTAAATTCCTTCCCCACACAGCTCGCTTCTGTTATTTCCTCCACAGCGCACGGCATGTTGGAGCTACCCAAGCAGCAGCAGCTGCATGAATGAGTGAATGGAATGGGGGCTCATAAAGCTGTTAAATCTGGAGCCTGCCAGCTGCTAGCTGTGTGACCATTTAACTACTCTGGTCTCTGGTTTTTGTGTATGGAAAATAATAGACGCTATGAAGGAACCTCTGCGATAGGGTCATTAAGAGGAATAAATGGCATGTGGTGTGAACACGCCCACTCTAATTCTAGTGGAATTTTTTTTGCAGTTTCTGTATTAGTTATGGATTCACAGCTGTTGGTATATAGCCACACCATGATACTAAATGTCAGGGAAGGCAGAGTTCTTGAGGCTGAAGGAAGATAAATGTTTGAGAAATCATTAAAAGGGAAAATAGTTGGTAGTCCTGCCAATTATCTGCAGAGCAAATCATAAGCTTATCATCCTATTATATATGTAACATTGTGTCCACTTACAGTTAGAAACAGACACCCTGAGAATGTGAAGACTGTCAGAGACTTAACATAACAGCACCACAGCCCACGCTTGTCAGCACCCTATAGAACTTGCCAGAAGCCCAAGACATTCTCAGTTGTGGGAAGATGTTTCTATAATAAACACAGGCTGAGGTGGCTGAGAATGTTCCCGGATGTACTGATGGAAATGGCTAGAGATGCGTTGGGTTGTTATCTCGGGTAGGTTGCTAATGCTGGCACATGCTCGGAATGGACCTTGAAGTCTACCAGACTGATTCTTATCACCAAGGAGGATTTGTTCCAAAATGTCAGGCACAAAGAGGTTGGGAAGCCTTGTGTTGGTGAGACCTCCAGTGAGAGGTAGGCGTCACTAACATAGTAAATATTTACTTAGTTCTTAGTCTGAGGGTCTGGGGACAGAGGAGCTAATTAGAGGAAGAAGAACTCACAGAGTGTATGTTAGCAGAGGTAATGTGTATTCATTAAATAACACACAGGTAAAAATAAATCATAATATTCCTAAATGCTATAGGACCATATGTCTCCTTCTGATCCAAAAATGGAGAAATAATTGGGCAATATGCAACCAATTAGGAGAAGGGGCTAAATACAAGCTGTTCTTTTTTAACATCTGGCTAATGACCTCTGGCCCAAGTGCTTTTAAAGTACACTTTGAAGAAGTAGTTGTACATGGGTCCTACCTGGCTTAATACTGTTGAATTCTTTCTCAATCATCTCTTCCGAGGTAGACAGCATAAGGTTCCTTACGTACAGGATTTTCACTGATGACATCGTGTCTTCATCAACTTCGACTTCTGGCTCTGCCCAGTCTACTGCAATAGGATGTCCCCACAGCTGAATTCTTCCTGTTGACAAGGAGCAGAAGAACGATTAATTATTTAGAAATCACGACATCATCTCAGCTCACACTGATGGCTTTTTAAATTGAACTGACCGTCAAAGTCTTAAATGGCTAGGACCACTAAAATAGATTATTATTGATTTTAAGACATTCAAATAATGCAAGAGCTGGACAGAAGAGACTTCTGCATGACTAGTGGCCTACCATAATGACTGAACGTAAAGAGAAGAAGGATGTGGTTTGAAATGGAGAAGTGAGGAAGCAGTGGGCACATTGGACTCCCAGGACAGCTTTTACAAGGTGGGGGTAGTTTTTAAGGGGAGATAATAAAAGGGGAGAAGAGCTAAGAGTGGATTTAGGGCTCAGACAGAGTCTGACCCTGAGGAGCATTAAGAGGTCACTTGACAGAGACTTATAGACATCTGGGAAGAGGGTATCTCAATGAAGAAACTGTCTCTATCACATTAGCCTAGCCCTCTGTGGGTGGGGGTGCCACCCCTCGGCATGTGGTCCTAGGTTATATAAAAAAGGTAACTGGACATGAGTTAGGAAGCAGGCTAGTAAACAAAGTTCCTCTGAGATCCTCGTTTCCATTTCTGCCTCCAGGGTTTTGCCTTTGATGGACTATGTGGAACCTCTAAGCCAAATGAACCCTTTCCTTCCCAGTTGGTTTTGGACACTATTTTATCACAGCAACAGAGATACAATCTGGAAAATAATCTATTAAATAGGGGGACCCAAATTCAGAAAGACATAGGATATGTATGTGTTTTCTCTCTCATACATATCCTAGCTTGGAATGTGTATGCATGTGTCTGGAAATGCGTATAAATGTGGATAAAGTTTGAAAACCTAAAAAAGGGAATAAAATGTTTTTTTTTATTAAGAGTTCTGAGGAGGCTGGGTAGGGCAGAAGGACACATGTGGCATGAGAGAGGGCAAAAGCCTAGGGGAAGCTTATGTAAGGGACCAGAGGATGTAAAGAAAAAGAAGATGAGGCAGAAGGGGAATTTAATAAGACACTCTGAAAATGTCACGATATCTGATGCCTTGTTTGCTAATTTACAAAGCACGTATGCAGGGCTAGGACATGTCCGAGTGGCAGAACGTTGGCCTAGAAAGCTCACTCTGTTCAGTCAGCAGCACTAAAAAAAAAAAGAGCACAATCAAGAAAAACTGTACAAGGACAAAATAAATCCGGAGTTTCGTTGTCCCCAAATCTGGTGGCTCTCCTGGTTTTCGTAAGATTGGGCTATAATGCCACTCTAGATCAGTGGTTCTAACCTGGGGTCATGACCAGGTTGTTTGTAAGATATCTGCATTACAATTTATAACAGGGGCAAAATTACGATGATGTAGTAGCAATGAAACAATTTTGTGGTGAGGGGGGGTCACCACAACGTGAATAACTGTGTTAAAGGATCGCATCATCAGGAAGGTTGAGGATCCCTGCTCTGGATATTTCTTCCACTAATAAGAACTCACGTTAGCAGCTGACTGCGGAAGTTTTAGTGAACGTTTTACAGCACACTGAGGCCCTTTGAATATTTGCCTGCGTTGGCCTGACCCAGGCAGTGTTGTTGAGTAATTAAACTCAAGAATTGATGCTGGGTGCCCACATGTGTGGCTGGAGCACCTAGCAGGGTGTCTAAAAAGAATGCTTGCATTTCTTCTCTCCAATTAGATGGCAATGATTTAGAAATTGGGAAACATATTGATAGCCTGTCTGTCAGTTGTCCTTGGTATGGTGTGCACTGCAGGTTGGTGTGTGTCTACACTGTGGTAGGTTGAACATAGCCCAATTCTATCTAGCCTGTGAACTTAATCTACATGCAGCTGTATCTGCGATGGATTTGTTTAATCTTAAGAAGATTCCTCACGGAGGACACCTTGTAGGATGGATCAAAGCTCTCCTGATGCACGGATGTGTAACTTTCCAAAGCACATCTGTGAAAACTTCAAGGAACTGAATCAACTAGGAGAAAAGGGAGCAAGACGAAGAGTTTAAAGGCAGCCTAGCAAGGAAGCTCAAATGTGGCCTGCCGAGGTCGGGGTCTGCAGTCTGCGCAGAACACAGCAGAGCTGGATGGACGCTCACCTGGCAGCAGCCTCCTCCTAGCCATGGCGGCTGCGCGGTGACTCTCATATTCCACAAAGGCGAATCCCCGGTTTTTCGTTTTATCTGCGGCGCTTGGGTAGACGATGACATCAACAACTCCTTCTGTGACCTTTTTCATCTCTGATAAGATTTCTTCCCTCTTTTTGGTTTTGGGGATTCCTCCCACAAACAGTCGGCAATTGTCCACGCTAGCACAGACTCCCAGGAGACGTCCATTCCTAAGAGGGGAAAACAGTTTTTGTAGGTGACAATCCGCATGTAACAGAGGGCGGTGGCAGAGGTTGCAAATGTATACCACTTTCAAAGACAGTGTGCTTTCTTTAGAGGTCCGAGGATGTTTCAGTACAGATGGACACATCTGTCCCCTTTCCTCTGGTGGTACCAGGGTTTGAAACCAGGGCCTTGCAGTGCATCATAGATTTGACCACTGACCTCCAGACATTTTAGGGAAGAAAAAGAGAGAAAAGTTGATTATCGCCTGGTTTCTTTAGGCTGGATGTGGGTTTACCACTTGCAGTCCATTCTCATCACTTCCCACTATCCCAGGACCAAGGCTGCTACACTGGGCTCCGTTCCTCAATTCACCTATTTATGCTGGTGCCACTGGGTTTTACCACACCTCATGATTCATGTATATTGTCCTCAGGCCGAGACTGTTCTGATATGATTGGCATTAACCCTCCCCCAATAAAAACAAAATTGGAAAGAGCCAGCAAGTTTTCTCAATAGATAAAGGTGCCTCCTGCTAATAAGTCCACTGGACCTGGATGGTGGTGGCTGCACACGCCTTTAGTCCCAGTACTCAGGAGGCAGGTGCAGGTGGATCTCTGTGAGTTCAAGGCCAGCCTGGTCTACAGTAAGAGCTAGTTCCAGGACAGGCCCAAAAACTACAGAAAAACTGTCTTAAAAAACCAAAAACCAAGAACAAACAACCAAACACATTGGTGAGAGCTCTGTCTCTGGACTCACATGCTAGAAGGCTAGAATGAATTCCCATAAGCTGTCTTTGACCTCCACACTCAGAGTGCACATGCACACACACAAAGTAAATAAAAATAAAATAAAAATAGTCTCTTGTCTATAACAGATGATTTTCTTATGTTGGCTTAGCTGTCCCACACAAAAGAGCCCGCAAGATGAGCAAAATGGGTGTGATTTCTGTTTTACAAAAAATGAACTTGAGATTCCTAGAAATTAAGCGATAAGGTCATATAAATTCTGAGAGGTAAAACTGGCCCTAGGGCCTCTCTTTATTCTACTTTGTGGCATCGTTTATTAGTAAGATAAAAGGTGTCTTCTCCGGCATGGGTAGCTGGCAAGTTTTAAACGTACATAACTGTTGCTGAAACAGACCTCTACTGGAGTAGAACCTAGTAAACTACGGTGAGGTCCAAGTCATAGGTATGAAGGTGGCTGCCATCAATTAAGAAATCCAAACTCTAAGTGAGCAGTGTCTCCCAACACAGGCCTGTTCTAAGGCAGTTTTGTTGAGATGACTTTTTCTGGTGCCTAGACAATGTCTCATTGCATACC
>LOJH01052648.1:0-12314 GCA_001685095.1 Ellobius talpinus
ATACTCTGTGATGCTTTGGAAGTGCCAAAGCAGTGCCAGGTCTGTAATGATGGTTATCCTTCTAATAACTGTGGTAAAGGCACAGTGACTATCAGGTGTCAGTTATGAGCACTGAGCACTTTAATTATAGTGCAGGAGACGCCGTCTTATGAAATTAGGCATACACTCCAAACCACGCTTTTCGTAGGAAGGATGCTATTGCCCGTGCCCCTTCCTCACCACATCATGCCTTTTCTGTTTCTTTGGATGCAGGATTTTATCTTCCTTTGATATTTCAAACTGCAGTTTCATTTTGACACTGATGTTATGGGTTATACAGTTGACCTTTTTTGTTCGATTCAACTATTATCACGTGTCCCATCCACTATTAATGTTGGAATCTATTTTTATAAATTTGAGTATAAAGTATTTAAAATGTGTATTAGTGAGTTTATACATCTACTCTGAAAAAGTATATAGAATTATAATTATGAGAGTTTTTAAATATATTAGAACCTTTTAAAAGAGATAGAAACAACAGAGATTCAGATCTGAAAGGCAGGCAGGAAGTTAAGAGGCAGACAGCAGCCCCTTCAATTTCTTCAGTCCTTCCATGCTATTCCTGAAGACTCTGGTGCCTCCCGTCCTGTCTGCAGAATATTCCAGTACACAGTACTGAGAGCTCTCTGTTCTTTGTTTGGAATACTCCTAAACTTGAAATGTCCTTGATGTCCTTGAGGTTTTTTTTTTTTCAAACCAGACAAGAGTTAAGAAAAGAGAAAGATGGAAAGTAGTCTTCAGTAACAGAAAAAGGTGAGGACATCAGCAGAAAGGAAAAGTAGTTCAACTTATCTCAGTTTGGGCTGGCCATAAAAGCATCCTAGCATTGCATAGGCAGTCGACCAGACAGCCTCATGCTATTCCATAACGGGTCCCAGAAGGACACTTCTGTTTCTTGCTTGAGAACTTTGGGGAGGCAGAACATTGAGAAAATCTTCACAGGGAACTGCCTCATATCTTCAGGCTTTGTAAACTAGTTCTAGATTCAAAATATATGTACATCCAAAATTCAGTACCATGGGAAGAGCGTGTTTGCCAACTTCATAAAGAATAGATGAATCAATGTTGTTTTACTTTAATTGAATGTGTTTAATATAATTCTGGCAATGATTTCTGCCTAGTGTCTCAGTTATTTTGAGCTGAGACAAGTGAAATATGCCAACACAGCCTTATTTTATGAAGATGATTACTTAAAAAAATTGCAAATAATACAGTTGAGTTGTAATGACAGAAATAAAATGTAGAAATGTTGATCTGTTCTTTGACAACCAGTTATTGTGTGGCCAACTATACCATTCTGTACAATATCTGATACCACACACATTTCCTGCCTTTGAGAGGTTGACTAGTTAAGAAGACAGACTTGTAAACACTAATTTGGGACGATGAGTGGGTGGCTATTGGAGAGACAACGACTAAAATAAATATCTCTTTTGTTGTCAAAAGGCAGAAGGTATCATTGGTATGAGCTGAATTCTAATGCAGAAACCCAGTTATTTGACTTCAGGTTGTGCAGCCAACAGTAGAGTGGATGTCCCTTAGCAATCTGTTTAGGAAGTACATAGAACCAAGACCCAGCAAAGCTTAAGACATCAGGATGAGATTTTGCTTTGCTTAGCTTCTATATAATAAACCAACCTTATTTAGAAAGTTTGAGGGTCAAAAAGCTGGTGAAGGACTCAGTTATGTTTAGCTTCTTAATTAACTAGGCTTAATATGTGGTTTTTGTCTTGTGCACAAAATAGCTCCTAAATTTCCAAAAATCTTCTCCCATTTTCGGAGGAAAGCAAAACAAACCATGAAGGAAAGGGTGTTGGTGTTGTTTACTTGGAGTCTGTTTTTAGTAGAGTAATAGTTTCCCCCAAAATCTTACCCAGTAGGTCTTGGCTCTTTCATTATGGACCTAAGCTGGATCACCTGACTTCCAATAAGGGAAAGAGAATCTGAGCATGTGTTTCTAACTTGACACACTATCTACTTTAGGACACTGCATTCTATTTGTGAGAAGACAGCTATCTCAGTATCTAAAATCTAGATGTATTTTATTCTACCCACCCACTAAGTGCACCTCAAAACCTTAGCTATAAAACAAATGAAAGAAGGCATTGAAAGGTGGAGACAATAAAGCAGTTTTATTATGTTTCTGGAGAGCCGAGAAACAATTCAGTGGTGAGTCCTGTGGATTTGAAGTCTGCCTCCTCTATTTGCAAATATGGCGTCGACGGAACTTACAACGTGTATACATCAGCAAGTGCAGGCACATAGAGCTGCATTCAGTTGACATTTAGGTGAGACTCTGGGTATAGTGCCTTTCCGTTGATTCTGAAATGAACTAAGAATCTTGAAGTCCGGAATTAAATGGATGTATCCTGCAGGTGAAATCATGAATTTAGAAAATATGAGTGAAATGCTGTGGTCTGAATAAAGGTGCCTACCTCAAGTTCAGGCTCTAACTTAATACCCATGTATGAAATTCTCAAAGTGCAAATTTAATTAGTATAATAATAAAATAGGAAGTATAAAATAGTGTTAATATTCTTAATAGGAATGATCTCCATTTGCAACTATGTTCTTCATGGAATTATATGTATTATGTCCCCTTTTGTTTCCAACACTAATTGAGTTACAGTCCTGTCTTAGACAGGACTATCTGCAAAGTTAAGCACAAACTTACAGCAAGAGCCAGAAAGCCAGAACTGATTCAGAACTCTGAGGAATTCTCCTTACTGGCTTGTTTTCCTGAACTTCTTCAACTACCTTTCTTATACAACCCAGGACCACTGTGTAGAGTGACACTTCACACAGTGGGCTAAATTCTCCTCCATCATTTAGCAATTAAAAAAATATTCCTACAGACAACTGCAGGTCAGTCTGATAGAGGAAATTCCTCAATTAAGGGGCCCTCTTATGAAGTGACTGTAGTTTATGTCAACATGATAATAAGCACATACCTTTAATAAACACATTCCATTATTAAAAAGGCTAAAGGGAAACACGTTGATCTTCCTTCTTATGGGCCCAACAGCAAGGCATCCCCTATGAAGGCTAAGCTCCCACTATAAACCAAATCTGATGATGCCTTGATCTCAGCTCTCTTTACTGGTAGAAATATGACATATATGTTTCATTGTTCATAATTTATCTAATATGAGGCACTTTGTTATATATCCTAAATAGACTAAGACAATCAAGTAAAGAAAAAAATGTGACATATGTACCAACACTGGAGCATCAGTTAGCCTAAAAACAGAAGGAGATCCAGTGGTTTGGGGCACCAAAGGTGAACCAGGAGGATAGTAAACTAACTGAAGTAAGTCAGCACAAGACAAACATGTCTGGATTGTACTCAGTAGTGAATGGAAGAAAGTAGATCGCAGAGAAGTAAATGGTGGGCTGATAGTTTTCCAGGTTGGGCAGAGTAAGTTCAAGGACTCAATGCAAAACATGACAAGTTAAAAACATGCCATTTTAGCTAAAAAAAAGTATGAAATAAATGTTAGTCAGTTTGACTCAGTCATTCTACAAGAATATGTGTATTAAAACACCTACTGAATGCACATGTACTAAACCAAAAACCTATCAATTAAAATTAATATTTTACAGAAAAAAATAAATGTTCTTTAAAATAAAAATAGTGTAAGTACCAAGGAGATAAAATGCTAGAATGGAGATATTATAAGAAAAGTTCAATCAAAACTATCTCTGAAGCAAGTAGAAATGTTTTCAATCTCCAGAGGAAATATAAGACATATAAAATGATCTAATGGAAAATTTAGAACTCAGAGTGATAGAAGGGAAATAAATAGTTCAACAAGTGGACTGAAAATTATCATTGAATTTTGGGGGTTTTGTGACTAAGCAGGCTATCTACAAGCAATATGCTTATTTCAAATATAACAAAGTTTATGAATTTATAAGAGAATGATTAAAAAATAGATCCTATAAGCATTAATCAGATAAAATAAATGCTAAATATAGCACTAAATACACTTTGGAAAAAATATTACTACAGACAGAAAGGGACATTACATAGTTGAAAAAGCAATGTCAATATACCAAGAAGAATAGAATGGTTTATAGGTATACACATAGAATTCATTGATTAAAGAATGAATTAGAATTGAATTATGAAACATTGTAGGAAATATGTCATAAATTTATTCATTCTCAACCAATTTCTTTTCATTTGAATTTCTTTATTTTCCATTCATTGTGTGTGTGTACTTTAAGAAACAAGAAAAGAGGATCAATAAGTGTGCCAAATGCAGTGTTTGTAATTGAACTAAAATTTTTGGCTATCTAATTACACAAACACAGAGATATGGCCAGGCAATTAAGCTTTAGCATATAAGAAAAGGATGTCAGTGACCTTGGACACATGGTGAAGAAATAAAATGGTGCTACTATCTAACAAAGCTTCATTCTTAGGATCTAGTGATGGAAGCATATGTTTAGCTCCCAAGAAGTGCCGGTCACGGGAGGCTTAGCAGTCAGAACTTGTGTGGAATTGAGCAGTCACTTTTGGTGTTTTATTAAAAGGTAAATCTGCTGTGGAATAATTCTTCTCTACACTGTTAATATATATTTCTCTCAATGGTTAATAAAAATCCGACTGGCTGGTAGCCAGGCAGAAAGTAAAGATAGAACAGTCAAACTGAGAATGCTGGGTGGAGTCAGCAGATTTTCCAGGTGATTCAGAGGGAACAAGACTTGCTGAGGACAGATAAAGCCATGAGTCTTGTGACAATACATAGATTAATAGAAATAGATTGTGTTAAGTTGTAAGAGCTAGTTAGTAATAAGCCTGAGTTATCGAGCAAGCATTTATAATGTATACTAAGTCTCTTGTGGTTATTTGGGAGTGACTGCTGGGGCACAGGAAAACTTCACCTACATAAACTGGTAAACACTATCATATTTTGGGGAATACAACCTTCATGACAATAGGTTTCTGAACTGTATCATTTACAAAATGATTAAGATAATTATTTAGAAGAAGAGAAATCTACTAAAGATCAGGATGTTAACTACATCTTGGGATCTGAAAGGCCCCCATGTTGATAATGGTGAGAACTTTGAAGAAATTAAACTTGTAATACCATTCTAGGGGATATGTGTTGTTTCAGCATTAGGCCACAACATCTAGTAATCAAAACTACTTCCCATGGAGGCACTCATCTGACCACAGACTGCTGAGCAGACCTTGGTTGGCCAACATTCAATGTTCAATAAATAACTGACTGGGTCAAATGAGCTGGGCCTCAAATCCCGTTACCAGACAACTAGAAGCCATCAATATTAGTGGATTGTCATCACTTCAACTGTTTAGTTTTACTAATCTCATTTCTCAATAATGATTCCCCTTGACTCTACCTTGAAAATAAAATATATAATTCTTAAATAAAACAACTTAGACTTTTTTACTTCATATTTTAATCTGTGACTTTGATTTCATAAAAATAGTCTTTCAAATAATACAACCAACCAGGGTCCTTATTTCTTATTTGGTAGTAAGTGTTAGTTCGAGTTACTATGATAGTTATCTAGGTAATTTGAACCACTTTTATTTAGGAATGTGTAATTTTCTTTAATGGTGTATTTCAGGAAGAAAAATATTCAAAGATATCATTATACAAAAGTAGCTCGTGTTTTGAAAAGTAAAATGTAAATGATGAATAAATGTGCCATGACTGAAGCTAAATGTGTACCTTTAAATAACTCTTTTAAAGAATATACACAGTAAATCAACAGATAAAATATGACTATACAGAAGAAAACTATATGCACTCATTCTAAAAATTAGATATTTTGAGAAAACTCAGAGCAATTGTAATTATAGAGAGCAGGGCAGCTTTCAGTGTGCACAACAGCAAGCCTGGAAGAGTCAGAGTTCTGTCCAAGTCCCAGAACACTACAGGACAGCTCTGTGACATACATATTGAGAGGTTGCATCTCATAAAGCCCACAAACACACAAAGCATGTCAACATAGCAAGAGAGCTCATTTTCATTTGCATTAAATATGATTTTCAAGTCTGACCCCTGAGATGAGCAAGGAAGCAAAATACAAGAACATGTAGGTGAAGATTAATGCTTATGCCTGGATAATAAGGATAAGCTTTATCATGTTCACCATGATATAGATGAAAGAGGTGGTTACAAAGCAGTTTTTGGACTTGTTGATTTTCTTAAAAGTTTTTAAAGGGAGAAGAGACTGATGGAGACTGAGAGTGCACTAACAAGCAGAGTTAAGTGGCATTTTACTACAGCACAATTGTGATTTTTGACATTTTATTCCAGAAACTAGAAGTGGGATGGCCGTCTTCTGGTAAGAGTTATGTTCCTTTATGAGGCCCTGGAGATAAGTTCTCAAGGTTCTTTAAGATTTGTGATGAATTTTGCAAAGTACGTAAGTAAACAAATATTTTTCTCTTAAGTCTATGAAGTACTAGAAAGAAATATGTCTGATGAGTTTCTTTGTGATGCATATGCATGAGATTAAGAGAATGCCTCAGACTCACATTGTGTGCTCATGGAATGGTTCAAAAGTAAAGTACTAAGAAGCATATAAATCCAGGAATTCTTGTGTCTAGTTCTCTATTGAAAAAAAATGGCTCCATGCACTGTTGACATATTTGTTTTATTAAGAAAATGGCTCTATGTACTGTTGACTCATCTGCTTTATTGAGGAAATAGCTCTATACACCATTGACAAGTTGATTAAATAGAGATGGAGGACAAAGTGAGAAGCCAGATTGCATTTGGTAAAACTCAAGGGAACAACTGCATCCAGGAATGACATGCTAAATACTTAGAATTCATATGTTGTGATAACAAAAGCCTAATTGGGAGAAGAGGGACACTTGCCTAAATCTAAGGAAAGTCATTCATCATCCCTGTGGCCAGGGCCACTAATCTAGAAGTAACTATCTCTGCCATTCTGGGTGTCCACAATTTCTAACTCTACCTTGATGAGCTGGGGCATATTTCTTACCTCCAATCCAATTTTCTCACCTGAGGTAAGTTTATTAATAAAGTAGTTATATTTGTGAAGATTAAATAAGTCATTCGACACAAAGCATGGCTTAATTAATGATTTTTCATTATTGCTAACTTCTTAATCATATGCTAGCCATTGCAGCTATTGAAGAATAGGTTCACAGTAAAGCAATGGAACTAGAGGCCAGAATCCATCATAGCCTTATCTAAATTTTATAAATGGTCTGACATGTTTTGTTTGGCATACTATATTTAGCTCAAGAACATTTTTATTTTCATATTTTGAGTTATTTCTCAATACATAAAATTAGATTTCACAAACATACCTCAACCTTCAGCATTCTCTAAAATGTGAAATATGTGGTAATATTAATCCTGCCAACTCAAATGTTAACCATTAGGGTCAAGTTAGAGCTATTCTCTTTTAAAAGCTATTCACTTTTTTAAAACACACACACTTTTTTATGTGTGTGTGTTCATGCACATGCATGCACACATGTGTGTATGCTGGTGTCTGATGTGGCATTCCCCTCTGTATGCTGTGACTATCATTGGTGAATAAAGAAATTGCCTTGGCATGTTGATAGAGCAAAACTTAGGTAGGTGGAAAAAACTAAGATGAATGCTGGGAGGAAGAAGGCAGAGTGAGAGGAGAAGCCATGTAGCCCCGCTGACACAGATGCTGAAACTTTGCCGGTAAGCCACTACCACATGGCGATACACAGATTAGTAAAAATGGGTTCAATTAATATGTAAGAACTAGTCAATAAGAAGCTAGAGCTAATAGCCAAGCAGTGATTTAAATAATACAGTTTCTGTGTGATTATTTTGGCCTGTCTATGTATTTCTATGTTGGTGAATATGCAAAATACACAGAAGTGTATACAGCCTCAGGAATAGTTCTCAAAGAGTCATCCACTTTATTTTTCAAAACAGGGTCTCTCAGTAGAACTGTGTCTCACTGACCAGGCTAGAGTGTCTTATCAATGAGCCCCAGATTTCTCTCTGTCTATTCTTCCCCTGGGTCCCCTCTGTCTCCACTGGCTCAAAACTGGGATTATGAATGTAGGCTGCTCTGCCTAGCATTTTCCCCCAAAGGATTCTGTGATCAAATTCAGGTTCTCATTCTAATAGAGACAACAGTTTACTGACTGAGACCATTCCGTAGCCCCAGACTTTCCTCATTTTGTTAAAATTCTCATGTTTGCTAAAGTTTATACTCAGAATCAATCATGAGGACAAAAATTTGAAATTATCATGGAAATTGCAAAATGTGTATAAAACAATTATTTTCCTTTGATTTGCATTCCTGCGGGAGGTGGGGGTAACAAGGTTTGCTTATTTTATCTCAAATGTGTCTTAACTTTTGTTAGAACTCTAGAGGAAAATGAAGTGAAGGGGTTTCTAAGCTTTGCCACTTATTTGATGCCATCAGTCAACTCTCTCTGTGTTGGTTCCTCTGCAAGAGTAAAATAATGAAACATGAGTGACAGAATGCATACATGCTCATAAGTCTTAAATAAAAATGTTCATTATTTTCAAAATATCATAGTTCCTTAGTGTGTGAAATACTTCCAATTTAGAAGTATGCTAGTAAATTGTTTTTAATAATCAAAAACTTTAATATTCTATGTTCATTTTAATAGTGTCTGCTTTTATATTTTTTATATAATTCCTCATGGGACTGGCATAGAATTTTTCCTTCTTTGGGAAGAATTTACTGTGATTTACTAATTAGTATATATATTTTTGTTCAACTTTTTATAGTGTGTGTGTGAATGAGTGTAACCATGGCTGAAGGGAGAAACTGAAAAGCTGAATAATTATACTTTTATATGAAGTTTGTCATTCTTGATCCACTCCTGTTCCAGTATCCTTCAGACTTCTATACTTTATTATGTTTTTACCATCTTACTACTGATGTTTTTTCTTGTGAATGCCTGATGAAGGAAAGAAGGAAGGAAGGAAGGGAGTGTTGCAAGGTGACATCCCGGCTTGTTCATCCTGGCTGATGGATATCTTAGCCCCGAAATAACCACACAGAAATTGTAGTAATTAAATCACTGTCTGGCCCATTATCTATAGCCTCCTATTGGCTAACTCTCACATCTTTATTTAACCCATTTCTATTAATCTGTATACTGCCATGTGGCAGTGGCTTACGGGGAAAGATTTTAAGCAGCGTCCGTCTCATACGGAGGATCCATGGCATTTCTCTCTCCACCCTTCTTCCTCCAAGCAATTAGTTCCGTTCCCCCTCCCCACCTAAGTTCTGCCCTATCAAAAGGCCAAGGCAGTTTTTTTTATTCATTAACCAATGAAAGCAACACATAAACAAAAGGACCTCCTACACCAAGGGAAAGAGAGAAGGGGGAGGAAAAGAGGGAAAAAGGGAAGGAGTGTGGAAGAAAGGGAGAAAGAAAAATGGATAGGAATGGAAGGGAAGAAGAAAAGAGGAGACAAAAGGAGAGGAGAGGAGACAAGATGAAACAAGACAATATAACACAAGACAAAAAGAAATCTTTTCTAGAATATTTTTCAAGTTTCCATTTTATTTTAATTGAGACAGTGCATCTACAGACTATCCACAATTACCTAGATATATATTCTCTACTTTTCATTCCCAGTATTTCTACTGCTCAGGTCCTTATAATCACTCTCCTTAACTACATTGTATATTCTTCCAACTGGCATTCTTAACTAAAGTTCCTGCTTCTGTAAACAGTTGTATAAAAGCACTGTGAGAATTACTTTCTAAAGTAGGAGTCTGTTGTATTAGTTCATTTGTTGGTTTACAAGTAATAGACACGTAGTTTGAGAAAAATTGGATTTTACAATGAGAATACTACAGTGTGTACTTTTAGACCCTCCATGAGAAACTGAATGCAAATTATTTGACCATTAGAACATTTATACTTTCTGTGAGTCATGCCCTCCCTTCTGGTAATTGCTTTATTATTTCTTCACATGAGACAACACAGTTTTTATAGCTTCCATGACACAAAATATGATTATATACATTGTGAAAAAGCTCTGCAGCTTTACTCAACAACTCTCTCTTAGTTTCCAATCCAAAATGGGAAGTGATCTGGCAGCCTTAGTTCCTACTATTCACCAGAAACTGGATGAATTGCCATCATGTTTGTTAGAACCGTTCTAAGTATATGATTTACCAGTGGTGGAGAAGGAATGGTGCTCAGAGAGAAGGGGAATGAATATTTCCAAAGAAGAGCACTTAGACAGGAAAGCAATTAGACTACCACTAAATTTTTGTTCAGTCTTTCTTTCTTTCTTTCTTTCTTTCTTTTTGTTCTCCTACAATGATCATCTGTGCTGGTTAGCCTCTATTGTAAACCTGACAACCTGGAGCAAGAGACCTGTTAAAAGCCAACCTCAGCTGAAGAATTGGACCCATCAGATTGGCCTGTGCCGATGTCTGTCAGAGACTGTCTTGATTGTGGGAAAGCTCAGCTCATTGTGAATGACACCATCCTCAGGCAGGTGGGCTTGGGGTATACATAAAGTGAGCTAAGGATGAGCAAGAGAATAAATCAATAAGCAGTGTTTCCCCATATTTTCTTCTTCAGTTCCTGTTTTAGTCACTATTCTAACTTCCCTCAACGATGGACCATAACATAGAAGTATAAGTAGAAATGAACCCTTTCCTACTCTAGGGTTTGTCACAGCAACAATAATGCTAGAACATCCAGAGAAGAGAAATATTCAAGGAAAATTACCTACTACTACTCTTAGCAGTAGTACTATTATTACTATTGTAGTAGTAGTAATAGCAATGCTGTAGTATATATATATATACACGTATATATATGTATATATATATGTATATATATATATATATGTAGTAGTATATGCCTGGTACTCATGGAGGTCAGATCCCTTGAACCTGACCAATACAGACAGTTAAGAGTAACCATGTATTTGCTGGCAATCCAACCCAGGAACTACATAAAAGCAGTCAGTGTTTTTAACCATGGAACCATCTTTCCAGCTACTTAATACTGCTTTTTCTTTATTCTTTGGTAAATGATATTTACTAGCTTTGAGTTATTCGATCCATTCTCCACATGTTTATGACTTGAGTGTAAGTCAGTAACTACAATTGGGTTTCCTTGCAATTAGCAACTCCACCCCCAACAGTCACCATCTACTCCCTAGTTCCATTCTTCCCATCCTCTCCCACTGAGGCTTTGAGGCATCCTAAATAAGAGTAATACGAGAGAATCCAACTCATAAATCCAGGTTTTGGGTTCAAGTTATAATGTACTGTAGAAATGGATAGGCCAAGATTTCCTACAGTACAGTAGAATCTACTATAGTTATTCTTAACAGTGTCTTTCCATTCATATTTAGTGTTTTCTTATGATTAAAGAGAAGCTATAAATTTCAAGGAAGGATGCCATCAAGGAGATGTGGTTGAATTACCCAAGAGTGCTCTAAACACTGTGATGTGGGGTAGAAAATCACTGTCATCTTCCTCCTTTCATCTGTGAAAACCACAGGTCCTCTGCATAGGTCACTGTGAACATCTCCTGCTGCTTCTATGTGATTTCAGCTCTGCTGATTGTATTTACATAGCACTTAGTTCCTTGTGAAAAGACGAATGCCATGTATAGATGTTTCTCACAGCTTGATATACAAAACTACAGTTTTGCTATTTCAAGGAAGGAAAGAAAAAGAGTCAATGAGACAATAAATAAGAATATTTGAAAGGAGGAACAGTTGAGAATGAAGTCAGTAGGAAAATATTTCTGTGTCATTTGCCTCTCCACCATGCACATAAACTCACACAATCAATACTAGACACTAAAAGATGACTTTTCCATTTCTGAAATAATATCAACTTTGTTTCTACCCTTATTTCTTAATTTTGTATGTTTAATTTTTACATATAAACATATTTTCTACACTTTATTGGAAAGAAAATCTCATGCTACAGTGTGGGTGTGGAAGACAGAGAAAAGCCTATAAGATTTGGTTTTCTCTTTCCAACTCAGTTGGTCCTGGGTATTGAATTCAGGTAATCAGGCTTAGGAACAAGAATTTTTACCCATTAATCCATCCTGCCCATGCTATACTTTCATTTATTTAGCTGTTCCTGAAAGACCCTCACCCACTGGGTGCAAGCCCAAGAGGGAGAAGCCCCGGGACTCAATCAACCAGTCCAGCAGATGCAAGAAGCAAGAGGGTTTATTAGCGATTACGTAACCGGGTGTCTCTAGTCTCCGAAGAGGCAGAGCACCCTGAGCAGCAATTCCA
>LOJH01052651.1:0-12313 GCA_001685095.1 Ellobius talpinus
TCTTCTCTCTCTCTGCTTTCCCCCTTCTCTGTCTCTTTCTCCTCTTCTCTCTCTTTCTGACCCTCTTTCTCCCTTCCCCCTCCATAACCCCCTGAATAAATATTCAACCTCACAATGCATGTCGTGTCTATTTATGTCTCTGTCTCCTGTCCGCCACCGCTGCTCGGGCCACTGCTCTGGGACTGGCAGTCATCCCTGCCTGGGACTGGCTGCTCCCAGAGCCCTCTGCCTGCTGCCACATGGCCCACCACCACCACCCGGGCCACTGCTCTGGCATTTCTGCCTGCCTACTGCCACCAGGGATCCTGCAGCATTTTTAAAATATCATAAAAGCCATGAATTGCTCACAGTACATATTTATTGTTTACAGTTTTGCAGAAATATAAGACATCTATTTATTTATGTCCATTAATTAATTCATTCCACATTAACCCACTTGAACAACATTCTCTTTATATCAGATAATATATTTGTTGTATGATTCAGAATCCTTGATTTAGCTTGAGCACATTTTAATGTTTTTTATCCTCTGTGAAGCAATGTAACTCCTTAAACTGAATATTCTTTAATAATCTTAAAACTTCTACTTGCAGCCTTTTCTCTTTCTTTTCTTTCATTCTTTCTTTCTTTCTTTTTTACCTTTGTGAAAATTAGGTTTACTTTCTAGTCCTCCTCTCTTCCTTGCTCCTTCCTTCCTTTCCCTCCCTCTCTGTCTTTCTTTTCTAATACTTATACCTTCCCTTGTTTGCTCATCTGCTTCAGAGTGCACATTTACAGTACTTAGATGACTTTAAAATGAAAATGAAATTAAGTTTAAATAATTTCTCTAGTTAATTACCTGTCTTAATTATGGGAGTATGTAAAATATAATTTAGTTTACTGTTAAGATGGCTGTAGAATATTTTCAATATATAAACACAGGACTGCATACTTTCAAGTGCAGAATTCAAGTTAATGAAGTAAAACTAATATTATTTCACTCAGGAATTTATAAATGTGTGGCAGCATGTACAGAGGCTGTGCAACCTCAATAGAGAAGGAACCAGGCACATACTCCTACCCCTACAGTCAAGTTGGTTGCTGGGAAAGAAATGCTCAGGGTTTTTTTTAATAGTGTTGTCTTTAATAAGTCAACCACTCTCTGGTGGAAGAACACATATTCCACAAATACTTTGAGCACAAATTAGTCATGAAGGGTTTAAAGAAAAAGGTACAAAGTTGGGATGAAAGGGGAAGTGAGAAAGAATTGGGGAGAGTTGAGGGGTTGAATATAATATAAACATGTTGCACAAATGCTTTAAGACCAAATAAAAAGAGAAAAACTATATAAATATGTAGTAAACATAAATATCTAGTACCCTGATATTTATGTATTTCTTTCATTCATTTTATAACAATCTCTTCCATTTCTCAATTTACTTATTTAGCCATTGAAAGCATGCATCTAACACTAGGGAAGAATATTAAATGCTAGAAATAAATTTCTTTCTGCACATACCATAGAAAAACTGATAATAAAAATATACATATTATTAAGCTTCATACTCAAGATAACAGAAGATATAGAGAATGGAAGGTGAGGGCAGATGGACTCATCTCCAAATAATGTTGTCACCAGTGTTTGAAAGCTAAATCCAGAATTAAGTTTAGAAAAGAGTGAGTAGGTGAGAAATATTAATGTTGCAGGGAGGCATAAAGAGGACTGGAGATGCTCTAATTTTGAGAACTAAAATAGACCTGAGTATGGCTGAATAATAGCATCTGTAGGTGGACTGAATGGGAGGTTCTGTCGAACTAAGAATATGCCTCACTACCTACATTTGGCCTTTATTCTGAGGCAAACGAGTTCTACATGGGCATTTACATGGGGAAAAATCATATCACATCTAAGTATACTGAATATAATGTAGATGTGAAGTGCCCATCAGTGTCTTCTGAAACTTTCTTTTTTTTCCAGTATCTCTACCCTAATGAGTGATAACACCCGCTGTTATTTTCCAACGCTGAAATTTGGAAATATCCCTCTTTTTCTCTTTTCTTCCATGCTTCACATTTGCTTCATCATCCAATCACTGACTAATTCTGAAAAGTATTGTGAATCCATTCACTGTCTCTAATCTTTGCTACTTATCAAATAAAGCCACTTTCTTCTTCATTTTCTGTAATAAGAAACTCAGAGTGCCCAGCCAGACTGTCTTTTTTTATTTTTTATTTTTTTCTGAATTCTAAGAACATGAATAAGATTTATTACTCTTGCCTACTGTATTTTTCCTGCTTATTTGCTTGTTTTGAAATATCTCTCAAAATATAAATTCCCTGATACTCAGAATGGGTCTCATTTACCAACAACACAAAACAGTGTCTGGAAAATAGAATTCACTTAGGGGATTTGTGTTTTATTAATGTATGAAAATGAAAGAATCATTATCTGGAAAACATGCAAAAAGTAGAGAAGGCATGGCTAGAGACAAGAACACTTAAAAGGCTTTTAGCCAAACCAGCTTCTTTTGCCCACTACTCCAGTTTTTAGGCACAGCTTTAATGGACATTTGCTGTAAACTGGTGAGCAAATTCAAGCACCTAACTTAATATAGCTTTGCCACCTAAGGCATATTTGTAGAGAATTTCAGAGAAGCATGGAATAGCAAATGTTTCTGGGGCAACACTCTCCACTAATAGTGAAAGAGAGAATTGATGAAGAGGCACTTCCCATCTGTTGTGGGACTTTTCCTGGGGAGATGGGAACAAACATCTATTCAACCCACACAGGATACCAGTGGCCAACCAAAGAAACAATTCTACCCAGAAATGACTCAATGAGTTTAATTCAGGTTGCTTACAGTCAAAGTGGGAATAGTATAAGATCATGAGTACCGTAGGATAAGCTACATGACCAAAGATCCAGCTGTACCACCATAGAACAGGTCCGCAGCCCACCTACCTCAACAATCCCTAACTGTTTTTCTATCTTTGGCAAAAGGCAGGGCCTTCTAATGTGCATGTGAACATTCTTCTAAGCTCTACTCTTCTTCAATAAGGAAATCTTTGTGGGTCCACTTTTGTGATTGTCTCCTATGTGTCATTGTAGCTGCTCTGATTCAAAATGGCAATGGTCATGTCTTGTCCAGAGGATGGAGTTCCACAACCCTGCTCTTCAGAGGGTAAATTTCTATGTGCATTTTATGTAGTGCTACAAAACTCTCTCCTATGCTAAACTTCACTGTTCACAGTAACAGCTAACTTATGACAATTTCCTGACTGTCTTTTCTTCTCTTCCCATTTTGTTCTTCCAGCACCCCTTCCTTGCTCTCATCAACTGGGGTCCCTTCCTCAGTCATCTTCCAGCATCCCTTCCTTGCTCTTATCAACTGGGGTCTCTTCCTCAGTCATCTTCCAGCATCCCTTCCTTGCTCTCATAAACTGGGGTCTCTTCTTCAGTCATCTTCCAGCATCCCTTCCTTGCTCTCATCAACTGGGGTCCCTTCCTCAGTCATCTTCCAGCATCCNATCAACTGGGGTCTCTTCCTCAGTCATCTTCCAGCATCCCTTCCTTGCTCTCATAAACTGGGGTCTCTTCTTCAGTCATCTTCCAGCATCCCTTCCTTGCTCTCATCAACTGGGGTCCCTTCCTCAGTCATCTTCCAGCATCCCTTCCTTGCTCTTATCAACTGGGGTCTCTTCCTCAGTCATCTTCCAGCATCCCTTCCTTGCTCTCATCAACTGAGGTCCCTTCCTCAGTCATCTTCCAGCATGCCTTCTTTACTCCCTTCAGCTGGGATTTTTATCTAAATCAAGGGAAACTCAAAATAATACAAACTTTTTGGTTAATCTATGCTGACAGAGATTCTATTTTTAAATTCTCTGCCTGGTAAAATGGATTTTGACGTTATCCAGTAGATGAAGGGCTGAAATTATGGGAGGGAAGACCTGAAAATGATTCTTAGAATCTCTCCATTTTAGTGGGAAAGGATGGGGAAGAATCATATACATAGCTCAATGTTTTAGCACAAAACAACAACAACAAAACAAATACAAAAGTCAAAAAGTAACTTAGATGCCAAATAATACAGTTTAAGAAACCTGCAGATTTTACAGTCAATATTAGGTTGATATTAGAAATACCTGAAACATAAAAGAAAAGATTCCAGAAGGGAAATAAACTGAATGAGAGTATAATTATTTTTTAAAAGAAAGCAAGCAGAAATACTAGTTAAGCATGATCACAGTCCTGAGTTTAAGCCCTAATTACAAAATTGTTTAATCCCAACATTTGAACGGCAGAGACAGATGGATCTCTATGAGTTCAAGACCAGCTTTGGTTCTGAAATAAAGGTAAGCACCCACATGGTTTTAACTACTCTAGTCCAATAATTCTGTTGAATAATTCTGTTTTGGATTAGAAATGTACCCCATCACCTTCAAAGTTTGAAGCCTTGGTCCCCACTTGGTGATATTATTTGGAGAGGGTCAGAAGTTGTGGCTTCACTGTTAGGTGAAGGGTGTCACCAAAGACTTGTGCCATTTCTAGTTTTCTGTCTCTGTTTCCTGCTTGAGGTTCAAGATGGGAGCCCTCAGATTCTGACACAGCTGCCCTGTCTGCTGCTTGTCACCATTGTTTGCCATCATGACAGACTCTAATCTCTGAACTCTAAGCTCAGCAAACCCTTCCTTCTGTCAGTTGCCCTGTCCTTGGTGTTTTGTCACAGTAATAGAAAAGTAACTAATGTAATTAATTTTAATAGGTTATTTTGCACACAAAGTAATGCATGGTCAAATGTGTATTAGTGGTATATTTAACATACTACTTATTGCAGAATAGTGCTAATGATTTAACACGCTAACATGTTGTGAGAATTTTACAAAAAAAGATTACCTCATATGTGATACTTTCTAATCTTAAATTGATGTTTTTCTCCCTCGTAGAAGGATATCAAATATTGTTCAGTATTTGGAAGGCTTTTTTCCTTTTTCTGGTGTTTGTTCTCTGGAAGACTTCTACACACCCTAGTGCAAAATTTCACTGTTGCTGTGTAAAGAGACCCTTCCCTCAAATCCTGATTCTGCCAATGACTGTCAAACCTGGTGGATATTTTCTTTGTGTTTCACGCTTCCATTACCACCTGTCTTCAGTGAAAGTCTCATATTCCTCTGCTTTAACCAGATTATTATTTCCCATTCTTTACTCGTGTTCCTTTTCAATCTATTCTTTATTTAACCACATTTTAAATATTTATATTTCCTCTGCTCGTTAATTCATTCCCTTTGTCACTCATCAATGAAACATGTTTCAAGATGCTCAGTTAGTAGAAGGAAATTTACTATATCTAGGTATGAAATGTATTTTATCATAAATTAATTAGTTAATTCACTAAATCTTTAATGAAATAGTCCTTTCCTATATACAATAATTCTTGCTCCAACACATGGTTTCATTATCTACCACTGTATCTGGATAGATAGTTAAGACTGAAAGTATATCAGTAGAATTGTTAATATGCTGGAATTCAAAGGGTAACAGATAATAGAAACTATACATGCTTAAGAACAAAAGGATAGAGGGTTGAAAGGTAGGGGAGAGATAGGGAAGGGAGCAGAAAAAAATGTAGAGCTCAATAAAAATAATAAAAACAAAAAAAACAAAAACAAAAAGAAAACCTTCAAACCAAACAAGCAAGCAAACAAACAAACAAAAAGAGCCTGGAGAGTGAGAGAGAGCCAGACTGATCCCTCCCAAGAAAGACTCAATGGCTCATGACTGACTATGGAGTTGGAAGGACAGAGTCCCTGGGAATTCAGGCATCAGTAAAGGCAATTTTTTCTGAGAACCTTCAGGCATGCTGGCAGGTTGATTTGAGCCCAGTGCCATGGACTTCTAGAAGGGATTCACACTTGTAAAATAATAAAGTCTGGAGCCACACACACAAACAAAAAGAACAAAAGGACAGTGGGAAAAAAGTATTGGTTGAGTAATATGGTAGAATTTGAGAGAATCTAAGTTAGAGGGGTACTTGGACCTGAGAGCAAGTCATAACAAGGTATTCAAATGTTTTTGTCTTGTTTTATTAATGGGACTATTACCATAGCAGTTCTCAATTGTGTTATATTTTTTATGAGTGACTACAATAGAATTTATTTTCTTTGTTTATAGGTCTCTGGGTTAGTCTAGAAAGCTTCCTTTGAACTGAGATTGGTTTCTCTCTATAATTAGGACTGAATTTAGATTTATGGTTTTGGGCATCCTCATCTCATCTAGACCAATGATTTCACTGTGAGGTGTTGCTTTCACGGTCACAATCCATGGAGTATATGAGTCTAAAACCAAACAAGAGAGGGTTTTATGGTTTCAGCTGCCACCAGCACACTGACTTTCTGTCTACATTTCAGTGACAATAACAGGTCACTAGGTGAAGCCTAACATGGATGGTGTGGACCCCAAGTGGGAGGCACTACAGTTCAAGGGAAGTCATAGCAAGAGAGTAAAGTATGGTGGGATATACCTATATCCCCAGAATTTGGAGACTGATGCCATTCTGAGATACATAGGGAATATCAGATCAGTCAGAGATGGAAAGTAAGACTTCATTTCAAACAGAATAGAACAAGAAACCAATGAACAAACAAGCAAACAACCCACAGAGAAAGAACTGGAGATTGTCACCCAACACACTGTTAGGAATAGTTCTTATGACTAACCTCTCCACCGATACAAATAATTCCAATCTGACCAAATCAGACCAAATCAAAGATGCCCATGTTTAATGAAATGCTGCTGGGTGGCACTGGGAAAGCATGGTGAGGGGAAGAGAGAGAAGGGGAGACCAGGTGAAAACAGAGACCACGTGTTTATTCTCTGGGGGGCAGTTTAAGTAGCATGTGGAGTGGTCTTGACCTTCCAGGGGAGGGGTTACCATTTGATGGGCTTTCTTGACCATCCCTGGGAAGGGGGTCACCGTTTGGTGGGCTTTCTCAGAGGTGGAGTTTGGACTAAGGCAACTCCCAATGGAGGGGGCTTGAAATGGAACTTTCCACCCAATATTCCTAAAATGGATGCCAGGGCTTGGGATGAGGTCCCCGACTTTAATATTCTAGACTCTTTGTATAAAGAAATGTTAGGAAGCTGGGGTGAAACTTTCGACCCAACACACACCAAACTCACTTCAAGTCAAAGGACCTCAATACACTGCCACGTTCAATACTTCAGAAATGCCTTTGATGTTCACATTTAAAGTTCCTTCTAGCTAGTCAACCTTAATGTTTTATGCATATCTAAAATTATATATAACTTAAATGTAAATGAAATTTTGGATACACTCTCTGTGAAATGCTCTAATTGACCCCAATCTTTCTACTGTTTTTCACTGCCCACACAGTTCTGCAGTTCCATGTTGGAATTTTTTTTAATTTATTTATTTTTAAAACAATCCTTTCTTATTTTACATACCAATCCCAGTTCCCATTCCTTCCCCTCCTACCACTCCTTCCACCTTCCCCTTAACCTACCACCTATCCAATCCTCAAAGAGAGTCAACAAAGTCTGGCACATCACTTTGAGGTAGAATCGAGGCCCTTCCCCTCATATCTAAGCTGAGCAAGGTATCCCTCCAAAGAAAATGGACTCCAAAAAAGCCAGTTCAAGCAAGAGGAAAAAATCCTAGTCCCACTGACAGTGGCCCCACAGACTGCCTAAGTCACACAACTGTCAGCCACATTCAGAAAGCCTAGGACTTGTAGGGAAAAATGAGAGAATAAAAAAATATATATAAATAAAATTAAAAATAAGGTGATTTTCTTTTAAGAAGAGCCCTGACACATTATGAGATGAGTCATAACACTGAGTTTATTTTCTGTTGGCCATCTTCCACTGGGCATGCACTCTATTCTTAAGAGTTATTTTATTCTTTCCCCAGTGAGACTTCCATAGAGGAATCTATATCCTCTTTTGCAAGTGGTTATCAATTGGACATTGCTTCTGGGTTAGGAATGGGGGATATGTTCACGTCTCCTTTCATCCCTGGGGCCCATCCAGTGAAGTCTTTTGCAGGCCCTGTGCATTCTGCCTCAGTCGCAGTGAACTAGCCTATGTTGACCAGAGGACTTTGTTTTCTTGGTGTCTTTTGTTCCTTCTGACTCTTACACTCTTTACCCTTCCTCTTCCTAGGGTTCTCTGAACCACGAGGAGAGAGATTTGATAAAAATATTCTGTTTAGGGCTGAGTGTTCCAAAGTCTCTCAATCAACACATTATGTCGGGGCTGTGGAGCTCTGTACTTGTTCCCTCCTACTTCAGGAAGAAGCTTCACCGATGATGGTTGAACAAGGCACTGACTTATAGATACAGCAGAATGTCATTGGGAGTCATTTTATTGCTTTAAAAAAATTAATAGTATTGGATTTTATCCTAGCTTCCTGGGCCATCTAATCCCAGTTTTCATCTGGTGAAGTTGGCCTTAAGTCAACTCAGATATTGATTGGTTACTCCTACAAACCACCACTATTGCTCTGATATATCTTACAGGCAGGATCAAAGGTTTGTGGCTTGGTTGGTGTTATATTTTTCTTTTGGTGGCATGCAGAATATCTTTATCAAAGATGGTAGCATGTAGTGGTGAAGGCTCTATGCAGACACCAGCTCAACCTCTCCGTGTACAATGAGTTATGTAGGTGTTATCTTTAGCAATGGGCCTTGCTGACAGTTTGGTGAGAACAATCTATAGTGTTGAAGACAGCCTCGATTCTTTGGGCGATGATGCTAAGGGACCCCTTGGGCCAATAATTCTATAAGACCCAATACTGGTAGTGGAAGCTTCATTTGGTGACAAGAGATGGCCAGTTGGGGTTCTGTCTCCCTCATTATTTGGCAATTTCATTTAGATTATCTCCATGCATGTATGTATTTTAGGAAGCATCTACTGTATTAGGTTTGTATACTACCTCTTTAATGCCCCTTATTTTAGCTGTCCCTCACCATATTCCTTTCCTTCTCTTCCTGTTCCCTGAAACTGTCCAATTTATCCTCCTATTCATCCATAACTGTCTATTCTATCTACCTGTAGTAGAAAGATCTGTTTGTTCATCTGATTCCTTTACTCTGTACCCAATCTCTGTGGTTCTATGGTTTGTAGCTTGGTTATCATTCCTTAACAGCTAATATCCACATATAAGTGAGCCTGAAGTGCTCCACAGAAGAGAAAAAAAGCATGATGCTCCACCATGATATTTTTATTCCACGGAATGGGGTCAGACAGTGAGGAGAGGCTCCAGCATGTAGTCTGCTCCAGAGCTGGGGATGAGCCTGGGTTTTTAGACCTGGAGGACAGGAGAGAGTGTGAAGATCTGAAGCTCAACTATCTACTTTGCTGACCTAGTTGCTTCTCTGTCAGGCTTGGCTGCTGGGTTCCCGGAGAAATCTTGCAGGAGTTGAGGGCTTGATTATGAGATGAGGGGGGAGCATGGGTGAGAAGATGTGTGTGATCTGCCAGAGATGGAGGCTGGGGGCAGTGGGGCTGCATCAGGTGTTCTGCTACAGAGAAGGGGGTGAGGCTGCTGAGTGACTGGAGAGGGGAAGAAAACTGTGAAGACCAACATTTAGGCCTCATGCTGCCTGAAGGTTCCCAGGGAATGCTTGCTGGTATTGGAGGCTGGGATGAGTGTGGTGGAAGGATGCTTGGAAGAGAAGGTCTAAATGATCCTTTGGATGTGGGATCCTGAGTAGCCTAAGGATTCCCAGGGAATGCCTGTTGGAGTTGGAGGCTGGAATGAAGCTATGAGAAAGACCGGCAGCTACAGGTGATCAGCAGCAGAGTTGGGGAAGAGACTGGGGTGTTGGTTTGGGAGGGAGAAGTGCATGGCATGAGGGTTCCCAGGGAATTCCTGCTGCAGTTGGGGGCTGAGTAAAGAAATGAGTTAGGAAATGGAAATTAGGAGAGGGATAATTGTGTGATCCACTGGAGATAGTGGCTGGGTTGGAAGGGAGGCAGCAGCAGGCGCTCTCTTCCAGAGCTCTGGATGAGACTAATGATAGAATTTGGAGGAATGGAACAAGAGGGAAAGATCTGAGGTTAGTCTACCTACTTCCCTTGTCAGAGTGCAAAAATTCTATTTTTTTGTGGCAAAGTTTCACTATATAGTCTAAGCTAGCCTGGAACTCATAATTTCCCAGTCTCTGCTTGCAAAATGCTGTAGTTTCAGGTGTACTTTACAACAGCAGGCTGTGGTTTTTTTTCAGCTTTAAAACCTATTTGGTAGATGTTACTGCCTCCATTTTCACTCACGAAGAAATCAGATTCTGAAACTTAAGTAATTTAAGGAAGGTCTGAACACTTTCAATAGAAACTGGAAGTTTTCAAAGCCAGGTTCATATGACCTGTGATGGCTTCAACTTTAATGCTGTAATGCTTCAACTCTATAGATTCATGTATGTTTTACTCTGGTGAAATTCGATCAAAACAGGAACCTAGTTTTATTCATTTTTACATTGTTGCCAGTCAGTGTCCCTTTCCCAAGATTGCTACAAAACAAATTATATCCTGAGTATATTAAATAAAAACAAAAATGAGCGACATGGTACCCTAAATGTCCAAGAGGGGTTGATTCCAGGACCTCCAGGGATACCCAAATCTACAACTGTATAATCTCTTTTAGAAAATGCTGCATATTTTTTCCCATTTTAACACTACATATCCTCCTGTGTACTTTAAATCACCCCCGGATTGCTTCTAATACCAACCCAGCTGTAAATGCTGTGGAAATTCTTGTTATGTTGCATTGCTTAGGGGATAATCCTAAGGAAACAGAATCATTTCTGCAACAGTATTTTTGAACTCAGATGAATTTAATCAACCTTTATGGAGCCCATAGATACAGAGAAAAAAGGGGTAATACACACACATACACACACATACACACACAAACCACCACCACCACCTTCATCACCACCACCACACACATGCACATACAATTTATATTTTTAGATATAGACATTTATAGATACATGTGTAAGTACTAGATTGCTATGGTCCACTTTCAATATTAAGATGTGCCTGAAATTCCAGGAGGTGCTAGGCCTCTCTTTTCCTAGCTGGCAGCTGGTACTCGTTTGTTAGAGCACCCTGAGAGTCAGACAGTTGCAGGGTGTCTGCTAAGGGACAGGGCCCAGGGTAGGAAAGTGGCAGGGTGGTCTGAAGCTCTGAATAGATCACAGGCTTTGTGTTCTTTGCCAATGAAATGAGTACTTGGAGAGGGATGCTTGCTGTGGGATATGTGTGCAATGTGGAGACACATCACTGCTGTGATCGCTGTACTAATAGGCTGACTGGCTAATAGCTAGGCAGGAGAGAGGCAGAACATGCAGGCAGAGAAACTGCCAGGAAGTAGAAAGTGTTATGGTTTTTGTCTCATTAAGAGGCAAGCCACGCCCAGTCCCGGCGACTCTGCCCTCCTCCCCTGCTATCTTGGATCTCTGTCCTTTCTCTCTTGGCATGCGTGCGTCTCTCTTCTCTCTCTCTGCTTTCCCTCTTCTCTGTCTCTTTCTCCTCCTCCCCACTCTCTCTCTCTGCCCCTTCTCCCTTCCCCCTCTATAACCCCCTGAATAAATATTCAACTTCACTCTGCCTGTCGTGTCTATCCATGTCTCTGTCTCCTGCCCGCCACCAGCGCTCGGGCCATGGCTCTGGGACTGGCTGCTCCCAGAGCCCGCTGCCTGCTGCCACATGGCCCGCCACCACTGCATGGGCCACTGCTCCGGCATTTCTGCCTGCCTTCTGCAGCCAGGGATCCTGCAGCATCTTTAAGCATATTTAAAATTGGTGCCACGTGACTCGGAATGGCGCCCCTGTCAGAATCCTGAACGGGTTCTTTTTCTACTCCCACCACTGGCTTCCCAGCCTCAATCAGTGAGTCTCCCCCTGTTCTGTTACGGTTGCTTTCCTTTACCTGAATCCTGTTTGGATCGACCCCAGGGGTCGATCCGCCCATGTGTTAGCACTGCACACTCCCCGTACAGTGCGTTTGATTGGGGGACCCAGGGTTCCCCAGCTCCTTTATCTTTTTTCCCCATTTCTTTTCTTTTCTTTTTTTTTCTCTCGTTGTCGGTTGAAACTGCTGCTCAGAGCAGCCGATTTGCATCCCGCCTATATTGCGAAAGACGTTTCCTTACAGGCCTTGGGTGCTGCTGTTTTTATAGGTTTTCACGATTCTGGCTCTGGTTAGCAACCGCCCATGTCGGCTCCCCGGCTTTTTAAATTCCAGCCAGCTTTTCAATTCCAGCCGTGGCATGGTGGAGTTTTTCCGGTTCCAGCCTTTAGCCCCCACCCCTG
>LOJH01052652.1:259-12313 GCA_001685095.1 Ellobius talpinus
TCTCTTAAAGAGACAGAAAACCATTACAGGAGGAATCTAGGCTCAAGAGAAGAGTGTAACATGAATTCTAATTGGTCTTAATAATAAAAACCCAAAATCAGATATTGGGGTAAATGCCGAAAGATCAGAGAAGTAAAGGAGCCAGCCACTAGAGAGACCTTTTACCTCTACCAAATCCTCAGACCAAAGTGGGCAAGATCCTGTCTCCACGAATCCTCAGACTGAATGGGGTATCCTGTCTCTACAAGTCATCAGACTGAATGCCTGAGCTCCTGTCTCCTCCTGATTTATGTTCCTCTTTCTGCCCAGCCATGTCCCTTCCTGTCTCCACCTTCCTACTGCTGGAATGTGACTCCCATGCACTGGGATTAAAGGGTGAGCCATCACTGGCAGGCTCTGTTTCTATTTTAGACTGGACCAACGTGTAGCCCAGGGTGGCCTTGAACTCAGAGATCCTCTGCCTCTGCCTCCCAAGTGCTGAGATTAAAGGTGTGTGTCACCACTTCCTGATCTCTCTGGCTAACTCTGACTTTCAGGCAAGCTTTATTTGTTAAAGCACAAATTATCATCACGGAAAAGAGACTGAGAGGAGAGAAAAAGAAAAAAATAAAAGAAGATATCAACCAGCTTATCATAGAGTAGGACATGCAGAAACAAAATATGGTCCCAAGGCAAGACATAGATGAAGAGAAACAGGTTAAGTTATAAGAGCTAGCAAGAAACAAGCCTAAGATAAGGCCAAGCATGCATAATAAGTCTCTATGTCATGACTTGGGAGCTGGGTGGTGGCCCGAAAGAGAGTCTGCTCCAGGGTGTTTTAGAGAGGCTGACTTTGAAATGACAGTGTCTTAGTGAAAATTTAGGTATGTGTTAGCTGTTTGGGTCGGTACAGGTCGATGCAGAAGTGGGAGTTACTGATGGGCAGACAGCATCAGAAACCCAGAGATGGGTTGATTGACAGGAGCAGAGAGACCTGTGACAGTGCCGACAGTCCCCTTATATTACAAGGTCTGGTGGAGGGGAAGGGTTTGAGAGAGGCCTTTGAGACTGGCTAGTGCGTAGGAGAGTAGGAGGAAGTGGGGAGACGCTTTAGAAGGCAAGAGAAATTGCTCTTGGCTGATGGTGCAGAGATTCCAACCCTCATGATGAGAAGGAAGCAGAAGGCAAGGATGGGAGCATGAGAAGGCAACTGCTTAAGGGCTTACAGCGTGTAAAATTCCTGCTGTAGGTGGTGCAGGAGGCAGACCCTGGAGGCAGTGCGCATTGGGGAACACGCTGAGGGTGTTGTCAAAGCCCGAGTGCCTTTGGTGTGGGTAATGAGAACTCTGAAGTGAGACGGGTCTCCGGTTCCCAGCTGTTTATGCTGGAGAATCTGGATAGTTCTACTGTGATTGCGTTTTGTTGGAGAAGCTGAGTGAAGACAGAGATACAGATTTCCAGTGAGTGAATGCAAGGATCGGCCAGCAAATCTAACAATGAGGAGAGGACAAGGCAAGAGGGATGTGTCAGTCTTAAATGTTTCTAAAGGGTCACAAAACAGGACCTGAAAGATGGCCTCGAGGTAAATACATGAATTTTTATGCGGTGCTTAATCTTCACAGGTATAAAATGAGAAAGGACGTTGTAATCTTAGATTTCTCTGACTTGTGAGAAGGGAGCTGAGTTAGCGCCAGGAATTGCTAAGAGCCTGATTCTGAATAAGCTTTAAAATAAATTGGCAGAAGGCATGAGACTCTTTGTTCAGGCACAGAGGCCCATCGTGCATGAGACACAGCAAGTGGCAGGCACGGGAGTGCGTTTGTGTTACTTTCTTTGGCTCCTCAAGTCTAACAAGAATGACAAGGTGTGCTAAAGTGGATGCTTCAGACATCAGATATGGGGGTGGGGGTAGGGGGTTGCTAAGAGAATGACTGAGACCTAGAACAGACCTAGAACCTGGAGACAACTGAGAGACTCTGGACCTAGAACTTTCTGGACAAATAGCAAGCACTGTTGCCAGTGGCCAGAAAGTGTCCCAGAGTGGTCCCTCCAACTGACTTCTGCCTGTGAGCTGTTGACCTGAAGCCATGCGGTGGTCATCTTGACTTGTGACTCAGAACCAGGATACCTACATCTCCGAGTCTGACACACTCAGCGAGAGCCAGCAAGAGTGAGACCCTTAGTGAGTGTCTACCCCAAGGGTTCCAGTTATTTTCAAATGGAAGAAATAATCTATGAATAAATTTCATAATTCTTGCTTCAGTAATTTATCCCAAGCTCTAAAACATACTCCTTTACATTTATCTTTTTAATACATATTTTCAAAACTCTCCTCTAAACTATGTCAGTAAAAATTTGTTAGACAGTCTCTGAAAACAAAACAAAACAAAACAAAAAACTCATTCCTCCTGCATATTCTCTGCTTTCCTCGCGGGACTGAGATTTCACGGGAGAGCCTGGAAATCACCTGTACCTCTAGTTTGACTCAATTCCAGCAAACCCCCGACCGTGGTGGGGTGTCCTGACACTACACCCACACCGGAAGCAGCCTGGAAATAGAACAATGTGGTGCTGTGTTAAAAACATATTCTGATTTATTTTAATTTTATTAAAATTGGTAATCATGTCCTGCGGATGTTTGAGTACAGGGTTCTCACATTCTGAGCAGCTCTCACAGTTCTTCCTCTAGGTTGTTGTTTTTTTTTCTGTAGCAAAGGTGAAAGAAAAGCAGACAGCAATTGAGCTGCATTAAAACCAGGCAGACTAAATAGAAATGAGGGTTCTTTTTAAAATAACAAACCTCTCAGTCTTGTTGGAAGCCCTGGAAAATACCATTAGACACAGCCACAAAATATCTGATGTTCTGTGAAATCCCACAGCACTCAAAAGGGAAACCACCACAATCCCCTGTCTTTTCAATCATGCCACTTACGGGCTTTACTAGAGGAATCAAGACAGAACGGTGCCATTGGAGCATGAATTTGATATGTAAGAATGAATGACTAAATGCTTGTTCAATTGTTAATATTTCTGTTTGAATAATAATGACTGTTAGTGACTCTGTAGTGTTTCTCTATGTAAAAACATGTTTCTAGTGAAATCTGCATTATGTGACTTCCTTTATTTTTTAATGTGTTCTTTGAGAATTTCATACATTATATAACAAAATGTGATCTATCCAATCCCCCATCTTCCCCACCCAATTCCTCCTGAACCTTCCAACATCACTCCTTGTGTCCTGTGTGTGTTTGTTTAATTTAAATAACACACTAAGTACAATTAGTGCTGTCCATATGTGTGTGAGTGTGGGAACATGGAGCACTGACAGCTTGCCAGTAGTCACCCCCCCTAAAAAAGACAAGACTTATTCTCCCTCCCTGGGTAGCTATCATGTGCCAGTATCCCTTATTTAGGGATAGGACCTTGCAAGATCCTCCCCCAGCCAAAGTACAACTTTCCTGTCCTCATTCCCCAGCAAGCTGACATCTGCTAAACCAGTCAGCTGCTAACCTCAGGACATCCACATTTGCTTGAAGCCTGGGCACTAGAGGGCAGAGAGATGTAGTCTTGTATTCAGCTGTTTTTAATTATCTGTCACTCTGCTATAGTCTTACTTGGTTCTCTGCTTTCCCTAGAATGAGCCAGAAGTGTTGTCCTTGGGAGTTGGCCATGATTGACCCTGTGCTGGGGTCTGTGCTTCAGCCACAGGTCTTTGTGTCACTCTGGGTCTTTGGATTATGCACCCTAGAGTCAACCCTCTCATCTCATCTCCCTTGCCCTGCTCTATATTCCCGGATAGCGGGCCTTCCAACATTGCATATTATTTATTCATTTTATTTATGGTATAACAAGTACATTTCAATTTCTTGCAGAAACCACAGAGCATAGAATGCCTGGCAGAAAAGATCTCAGTAGTATAAATGGAAGAAAGGGCAGACATTTTCCTATAATAAAGAGGAAATGCATAACCCACAAAGATAGCTCATTGGGTAAAGGGGCTTCCCTCTAAACTCTATGACTTTGGTTCAAGACCTGGAACCCACATGGTGGAAGGAGAGAATTGACTCTCCCAAGTTCTTCTCTGACCACCCAGGTGCAGTGGGATGTGCCCACCCCCACCAATCTGATGAATGCACACAAAACAAATAAATAAAATGTCCTAAAAAGGTTTTTGAAGACAATGCAAACTCAAGAGCTATTGTGCTTCACAACTAAAATGTATTGTAGCGTTGTTTTGGATAGTAGGCTTAGTTTTGATGTAGACTCAGAAGACACCAGAATGCCACTGTCTTTTCCTGTGCCATCCTTTCAAAGTGTATAAAGACAAGGGATCCTAAACACAAACACCAGTTTAGGATGTGCTGATGATCCTGAACCAGCCAGATGGGCTCTGCATCTCTGCTCAGAAGCATAGAACAAAATCTTTTAGGAAGATTAGAAGGAATTGTTTGGCAGGAGGTTGGGTGAAATTGGGAAAATAATAGGGCCCACCTGCATCATAATATGGGGACAAACTTGAAGACGGACTCATGTGTCACACCCATACCTCCCATTCCAGCTGTCACCCACGTTGGGTGACCAGCAATACGTGAAAGGGGGCTGGTGTGGCCGAAGAACTGCTTAAAATTCATTCAGTTTTAAGGAATGTGTGAGGCTAATGACAATCACTTCAGGGAATATGGATGAAGATAGACTGTACCCGTGTCACCCAGCTAACCAGGTGGCCTGTCACTCCATCAACCATTGTCTGGAAATTTTCAATAGCAAAATATACAGTGAAGCAATTGGTGAGCTGTAGTATGCAGCATTCTGTGTAGTGTGTTGAAATCAGTCCTGCCAGGAGAATAGAGCATCATCTTCACATCCAGTGAATCTATAATGTCTTCCTTGCCAGTCTGTTAGACACTCAATATTCCTGTCACAATATACAGTGCCTGTGTTCAAGACAGAAGGCCAATAGCAGCTAATGCTGTGTCGCGGTGTCTACAAAATTCACCACCGCTTAGCATATCTGTACCTGTAGATACTGTGTCATCTCTACTCATCTCAGGGAGAGGGGAGAAAGGTAAGCTCAGCATGGCAAGATACGCTGAGAGGAAGCTCATATTCACAGCTTTCATTATAGCATATGTTATAATGGTCCTATTTTTATTAAAGGCTGTTGAAAAACTCTTAACTTATCAACCAAACTTCATTATAAGTATGTGGCATGGGAACAAACCTAGAATGAGTGACAGTGCTCTGCAATTACTGTTCCTCCTGGGTAAGGTGAACTCTGCAAACTGGAATGGACAACGTCTCTATGTCTCAATGTGAGTCAGGTAGAGACACAATATTTCTGTTACTGTTCAGGAAACATTTCACCAACTAAATTCAGAGACCAAGCCTCTGTGTTGTGGGAGGTCCTTCTGTCTATGTGTTGCTTTTATTGGTTAACGAATCAAGAACTGCTTTGAGCCTATGGCAAGGGCAGAACAGAACTAGGCCAGAAAAGCTAGGCTGTGTGCTGGGAGAAAGCCACAGCTATGTGGCAATACACAGATTACTAGAAATGTGTTAAATTAATATAAGAGTTAGCCAATAAGAAGCTAGAGCTAATGGGCCAAGCAGTGTTTTAATTTTTACAGTTTCTGTGTGATTATTTCAGGTCCAAGCTAGCCAGGTGGCCGGGAACCAACAAGTGACCTCCTCCTACAGCTGCGCATACAGCATTTAGAAATATGTTCATTCAGAAGTCTGAGATTTTAAGACACTAAGTTGTAGTGTAATATAAGCCCTTTATCACTAATTCTATCACCCTTGAGGATGTAAAGTAGTTTCGGAAGTTCTTTTAGTTCTAGAAGGTGCTATTCCATGTATCTGCTCTTTTGCTCTATAAATAGTAATTTATAGAATTCTAAAGCCTAAAGTTCACATACAGGAAAAACTTGAAACAGAGAGGTAAATGTAATTGTAACCAGCCCTAGCCTATGCAGGTGGGCAAGTGGAAGGAGGCAGGAGAGTGAAGGCAGAGATCTGGTGAGCTCACAGCACAATGGCCCTAGCCTGTCCCTTGCTCCCACCTCTACTGGAGATCTTCAGTTTGGAAAAGGCATCCTTTGAAGGGGCTTACCTGACACATTCTGTTTGTCTTATGAGTTAAGACCCATCATCATGTAGAATGATAAATGTTTAAGTCTAGGGGATAAACTGCTAATGGGACAGCTATCAAGAAGAGCTCACTTAATATTCTCTTTGTAATATCACACTTTCAGGTGCTTGGTGTGTATATATATATATACATAGATACTAAATTGGCCATCTGCCTGGAATATATGCAAAATGACAAGAGTAAAATAGTTCCTATTACCAAAATTGATTGAATTCCATTATGTTTTAATGCTTCCTAATTTAAAGTTCTAAAACATAGAATACATTTCAGAGACCCCTGACAGAGACATCTGCTGTCCATGGAAAAATATTAAACAATATTAAACAGCTTAAAGCCTGCCATCATTTCACATTTTATAAACCATCATTGCAGAATATACATTGAACTGTATTTGGAGATGTCCATGAGAGATTTAACCAATGTTGTGACATTTTATAGATCATGCAGTATTGCATCCAGGCAATTTCCCAATGTCTGTAGAGTGGACCTTTAGAGGTCTTGTAGTTTGGATCCAAACCACCAGAACACACGTTAGTTTTTAATATCTTCATAACTGCATTGTGCTTAGGCTGCCACTACATCTTTGTATGGTCCCAAAGCTTGCCAAATGAAAGGGCAAGGACCCTTGGAATTAAACCTGGGACATTAAATGACAGGTCAATGAGAGTTGACCATTTATAACACGCTTTTAAGTCCATCATGAGCAGCATTCTCTATGAATTTTATACAAGCAGCTGCAGCTTCCTCAATGGATTTGGACCAGCCACCAATATTGCCAGCAAAGTAAGGGAGGATGCTGTCTGACATCTGATTCAGGTATGCTACCTGTGTCAAAGAGAAAATACAACATGTTGAGCTTTTATTGGCTTGGAGAACTTTTAAGCAAAAGACTGAGTGATATGGGATTTCCCTCTGTATGCTGTGATTACCATTAATGAATAAACAAATTGCTTTGAGCCTATAGTAGGTGGGGCTTAGGTAGGTGGGGAAAGCTAGACTGAATGCTGGGAAAAGGAGGGGCAGAGTCAGAGAGAAGCCATGTAGTCCACTGGAGACAGACGCCAGAACTTTACCCAGTAAGCCACAGCCACAGGCGATAAACAGATTAATAGAAATGGGTTAAATTAAGATGTAAGAGTTAGCTAATAAGAAGCTAGAGCTAATGGGCCAAGCAGTATTTTAAATAATATAGTTTCTGGAGTTAAGCAGCTGGGAAACAACAAGCGGCCCTCTTCCAACAACTGAGACTGTTGGTGAACTCTGGAAGGAGGGACCAAGGGGTCTTTTTAGTGAGGACACACATTCTAAGACTATGATTAATTAGAGATCTGGGGGAAATGAAGAGGTGCTCCCGTTTATGTGAGGATGAATGTAGGCACAAATATTCCATCAAACATACGGTGCATGAACTACTGTCAACCGCCTGGATGAGAAAGCCCGCACATATGACCTCGCTTCTGATGTACTGTGCAGATGCTGGGATGGACGGCAGGGAGACCGACTTCACTGCTACCATGTAAGTGTTACTGAAAGACAAGAACATATGTCCTAACTCCATGTGAGAGGACTGTTAGACAGTACATTTCTACAGACCTTTATACTGGCATGTATTAATTTGCTTTTGTGGTTCTAGGATTAAATTCAGGGCTTACTGCATGCTAGGCAAGTTCTCCAACACTGGCTCCATCCCCAGCCCATGGTGCAACTTTATTTTCCCGGTATAAGTGAGCTCTGAAAACTAGACTCCTCTGGATGAGTGGTTAAGGTTAAAACAAACAAACAAACCCTTCTCTATAAAGACCATCAGATGCAGGGAATAAGGTAACTTCACAAGGCACAAGCCCGTAATTGCTGAAGTTTTAGTGTGCCCGAAAGGGTTATGATTTTAGTTTCCTGTCGTTTTAAATTAAAAAGGAAATCAACATTCAAACAATGAAGAATTCAATTAGCTAGAAAATAAAAGTGGCCCTTCAGCTTGCTCTTGCTGCAGTCCTGTTTTTCGCCACATCAATGACCATTCTCAGCTTCTACGTGCAGCTCTCTAGATTTTATCGCTATACCCAAGCAGCATTAGGAAACACACATGCAGGTTGTAATACAAATAAAGTCTGTTTGCAAATACCTGATTTTCCACTGAACAACAAATGTCTAGACATAGTTTTATATGTGCACCCCTATAACTACTTTGTCCTCCTTGGAGGTGACTCACCGTTCTGCATTGTGGATTTATCATAATTTATAAGCTAGACATCAGTGTTATTTGTTATATACTTTGACATAATAGAAGGTGCTACATTGAACACCTGTATACATTATTAGCCCATGTGTAGGGGGATTATTTGGGACACTGCTCTTTCAATTCCATGCTCTGTGTGGTCCAGGGTACATGGGAAGGCCATGTTCACACTCTGGCCCATGGCCTAGTCCACAACACACTGTGAGGGAGTTTGGATATGACTGATGAGGCACGCCTTTGGCCCGTTTTGGATGGCTGACGTGGCACGGCCTTTGTGACGTCTCAGTTTCCGGTGCTGTCATTCCTCCCGCTGACTTTACTGATAACGAGAGGCCTTGAGACTTTTCACTTACTCATTTTAGTCTACACAGAACGGAAGGGGGCTGCTTTAGCGTTCTTGTGGGCCCTCAGCTGACAATGCATGAGTACAGTGTTAAAATGGTAACTGAAGGTTCATTTATTTTGGAAAACCCGGATGAATATGACTAAGGACTGGAAACGTCCATGATGGCTCTTCTGTTTTCATGGCCGTTCATTTCTAGTCTCTAGCAGGCAGTACCGGGGCACCAGGAGCTGTGCGTACTCACTCGTCTTTGAGAGGCTTTCGTCGCGACACAAGCGCTGTGATGTCTTTGGGTTTGTCGCCGTTTACCACAGAGCAGATGATGTGATATATCAGATCGTCCTCACTCACCTGGTCCACGACATCACAGGAGCTGTGTGAAGAGAGCAGTAATCAAACATGCTTCCTACCGCTTTGCTTATTTATTGGCATGATCTCCTTGACATCTATCTCCACTTGTCCTGCTGACTGCTCCCCCTCCACACTGCTGGAAGGCTGACTTTGGAACGAGCTGTTTGCTCAGGAGGAGTAATTTTACACGTGATGGAAAGGTGTCAGCCGTCTGGCTCCAAGGTCACTTCCCTCAAAACTCCAAAGGAAGGCAATAAGCTTTCACAAAATTATCTTTTTCTAGGATCAAATAAAACATTTTGAAGACAAGTGAGATATAAGGCTGGTGCCAGCACTCAGGTGTAATACCCTGGCCCTGGAAGGAAACTAACTTTGAAGCTTTGACTCTCAGATTGCTGCTTAGTGGCCATGCTGTGTTAGACAAGTCATTTTATTATTCATCTGTATAATGTAGATAATAGTATTGAGGGGTTATTGTGAGAGCTAAATGCAAATGCTTGGTGCAGACCTCAAGTCGTAAGTAGATATACAAGAGAAGTTGGATAAATTTAAATGAATTCACTGGCTTCTCCACTCATGTTCAATTTCAATGGTATATCAAGTTAAGCAGAATTGTGGCAGAAACATGTAAAGTAACTCGTTGGAAGACAAGGTGTCTTTGAGATGCTGCAGTGTTCTGTAGCTTTGGAGGCTAGACCCGAGTGTAATCTGTCACTGCAGGGTAGCTGACAAAGCTCACAGTTGCATAGTCATCCCTAGACCTGTGGCAACACCCAAACCTTTGATGCTCAAGTCCCTTACGTACAGTGACACAGTATTCTTATTGTAACGCGTGCATGCCCTCCAGTATGCTCTGAAACATCTCTAAATCACATATACAATGTAAATGGTATTGTATGTTGGTAGTTGCCATATTACTGAAAGAAAAAAGTAAGAGAAATCTGCACGTCTGATGCACGCACACACACACACACACACACTTTTCATCCAGAGTGTTTAAATATGTGGATTGGGACCTATGGACAGGTATGACCAACCATATGCCAGCAAAGTTGGAATGGAAGAGATAGCTCTAGGAATGAGGAGACAAAGTGGTCGGGGAAAGAGGATGGATAGGAGTGGAGGGAGCATGATCAGATCATCAAGAGAGAATCAAGAGAGAGCAGCAGGTGGTGCCTTCCTCCAGGACTCGCTGCTGGCTTCTACTTATGACTTCACAGGAAAAGAAGTCTGGGAAGACACTGGATACCTTCCCAAGAGCCATGAGGCTGTATAGAAAAGAAAGAGTGTGTGCTACAGAGCCTGGCTGAGCTGTATTCCACGGCAGGTCCTGACAGGGCTGTCAATGCAGCCTTGCCGGGTCTCAGCAATAGCAACAGTATCACATTTGAAGATGTGGGCCACATGTGCCAAACACAGATGACATACAGATGAGCGCAACAACTGTTGCTTTGCACATCTCAGTGTTACCAGATGCAGTGGTGTGCACAAAGCAAGCTCTAAAACTTCTCGAAGTTCCTGAAACAATAAATCTATCCTGCACTGGGCAGTGTAGATGAAATACAGCTGAAGTTATCTTTCCTGTAGGATCGGGCTTGATTAAGAAAAAAATTAAATTTGTTCTTACATGTAATGGGGGTCCCACAAAGGTCGATTTGTGAAGTCAGACAAGAGATGATAAGCCGTGTGGGCTGGACTGCCAACACGCTTTTCAACCTTAACAGATATGGCATCTTGCTCTTCCAGGGTATATATTTTTATCTAAAAGATACGAAAAAAATTAAATTACAGGAGAAAAATATATTGTTGCTTTAAAAGACACTCACATACACATGCCCATGCACACATGCATTTATGCACACATGTGAGCATGGAATAATAAGAGCCTGCACCAGGTTTGGCATCTATCTGCTCATCTGAATACTAAGGAAGCCAAACAACAACCATTTCACTTCAGTCTTAGGTGCCCAGAAGCCTGAGCGGGATGCTAGTTCTGTACCATCCAAATAACATGTGAGTGAATTCATTTGCATCATTTTTTTTCATGAAAAATAAAAACCAAAAGCTTTTCTGTCTTGATCTCTGTGGTATTTCCTGCCTCTGGACACTAAAAACAGAGAATGCCACCAGAGTGCTAGTGCCAGGGCCGCTCTACCCTCAGGCTCCAGAAACAAGACTATGAACCGCAACACTCTCCTTGGGTGTCAGGCATGTCCTGAGGGGTCTAAAGGGACCCAGGAAATGAGCCACCTATCTCCAGGACAAACCCAATTTCTCTAAAGGACCCCTGGAGCACGTTCCTTCCCCACAAAGGATTCTTTGAGTTTTGAGTGGCAAGGCCAGTTTCTGGTATGTTACATCTGTTAGATAAGCAGGCGCCATTTGACATATACTTAAACACTAATATTATTTCCGTGGCTTTGAGCTATCTTCCTATTTTTTTTAAATAATCAGATGTATGTGTTCAGCTAAGGGCACATTTCTATTCTGCTCATTTTCTCCATCTCTTTCAGGGTCCTTTGAAGTTAGTGCTAATATTTTCCATCTTATAATCATTCCCATGGCAACAAGCTGTGAGAAGGCAAACAAACACGAGGTTAGCTGGGCTCCAACCACAGGGCTCAGGCAGATGGAAAGAAATCAAACTGTGAAGAACTGACCTTTATTGAAACATCTATCTGTATCGAAACGCAATGCCGCCCTTGCTATGAGGATGAAGAAATGAGAAATCCACTACAAGAAGCTTAGGCAGCAAACAAGTGATTACTCGCTTAGGTAAAAACACATCCCTTTCTGGTCATGGGTATCTCTAATTCCAGCCTGCAAAGCATGGTCTGGCTTAGACGGTGAGCACTCGCCAAATACAAAGAAAACCGGGTAGGGTCCTGCATGGCTGCCATCAGCACAGAGCCAAAAGGAAGTCCGCTGATGAAAATCCACAGAAAAGCTTGATGACCAGGCATCTCTAGGCCTGGGTGCTGGTTGGTGACCAGG
>LOJH01052655.1:0-10827 GCA_001685095.1 Ellobius talpinus
ATAGGGCAGCCCTTAGGTGGGCGGAGTAGGCAGAACAGAATGCTGGGAAGAAGGCAGTGTGGCAGATGCCATGCTTCTCCTGCCCAAGACGGAAATTGGTTAGACTCCTGTTGGTGAGCCACAGTCAAGTGGAGATACACATTAATGGAGATGGGTTAAACAAATATGTAAGAGTTAGCCAATAAGAGGCTGGAGATAATGGGCCAGGCAGTGTTTAAAGGAATACAGTTTCTGTGTGGTTATTTTGGGGCTCAGCTAGCAGGACGGCGGGTGTCCCACTGCTCTCCTCACTACAACAAGCATTGTTGATTCTGGATGAAGATGAAGATGAAAGGGAGCAGGAGCCCTTTTCATTTGAGAAGAAACGTCCTGGTCTTTGGCTCCATCTCCCACCTGTATTTAATTATGAAGGCATTTTCAGGTTAGGAAAATCTGGGAACTATAATAGCTTGTTGGGAACTTTATTTGAGTCCCCTGATCCTTTTATATAAAACTGCATTGCACATTTTTACTTTGTTATTTTTACTATAACAACATAGTAAAATCTTTTCAATATCACACTCCATTGCTTACATGTTTCTCAAGCCACAACTCTTTACATAATATTTATAAAATTATTGTTTATAAAATATGCTTCATCACTGGTTAGTCCAAAAATAATAAAGGCCCTTGTTTGATATTTCCAGGAAGAGCAAAGACTGGAGGTAGTGAGTGACGAAGAGAGTGGAGAAAAGCCAATCCCTCCATCAGGCACAGAGGGCTGCAGCAAAAAAGTAGGGGATATGTGGGTCAGTAGTGGGGATGTGTTTAGAATCACATAGGATCAGAGGCAAAATGGATACCTCAGTACTGAGGAAAGGTTGCTGTCTGGGTGTAAATTGGTGTTATTTCGTTGCTCTTATTTCCTGATGCCCCACAACCTTTGCACCTGCCTTCTTTCCCCATGGTCTTTATTTTTCAACATCCATACTTCAAACATCAGTGGGCCAGAGAAAAGTGTATTTGAAACAGCCAATCGTGAGCTCCCGGATAGTCCCAGGAGAGAAAAAGCACTGGGTATGTTTTGTGGTTAAAGAAAGGGATAGAACAGAAGCCCTTGTTTTGGATTTATACTCCTACCCTAGGAACATATCTTAATTACCAGGCAGGATAAACCTATATAAAAAAAAGATTATAGATGGAGTGAGAAGAAGTGTGTCACAGACTATCTTCTAGTGCCTTATTTTTGGATACAAACGCAATTCAAAGATTAAAAAATCAAAAATAGAAAAAATAAAATCAAGACCGGAAACTTTAACTTTTAAATGTGGCAAAATACCTCTACTCTTACCTTGCTAGCCTTGAATGTATTGCATTAGTTACAGAGAAAATTCTGGCTCTGAGTATAAGAGCTGACATAAAACTGTGGATCGGCAGGGCCTTGAGTCTAAGCCATCGGGAACCCAGCATATGGTACACAGAGGCTGTCAGCAGTGCACTTGTTCTCTCAGCCTTGTTTTCCCCAAACTCCTCTGTATTGTTCTTCCTGGATGTGCTAACGATGACAGATTGTCCCTCCGGTGAGTAGGAGCCCCCAAGTCAAGTCAGCTCTAATCAAAGTTTTAACAATTTAATTTACAAAGGAGAAGAGTTAGGCGAACTCTTCCCATATTGTTTTTCTCATCCGACAGAAGAAGCAAACAAAGAAATAGACAACCTGAAAACTGGAAGTCTTTGTGGTTTGGCCTTGTTATCACATGATGAAAAAAAGTTTCTGGAAGAAGTGGGGGATAAGAGTATCACCTTCAGATATCCTAATAGTTTCATTTTAGTGATGATGATATGTAAATATTTTTAAAATCCTATGATTTGGGAAATAAATGTTCTGCCTATATTGCTAGAAATATTAAAAAGAAACAAGCATATGTTTTGCTACACCAGTCTGGTTGACTGTTTTGTTCACGACTACACACATCTTCCTCTGCACTTGCACATACCTGGTACCTGATAGAGGGGAATGACTTACAGCTGCCTTCCAGGCTATACACAATCCTGCAGTTATTCCACTAGAGGACAAACACCGAGGACCTCTGTCTTTTCCAGTTATAGCCTCAGCATGGCTGGTGTAAGCCTCTTTTTAGCAAACTAAAGCCATGCATCTCAGTGAGTGAGAAGATAAGAAAAATGAAGCCAGGACCACAGCCATGAAGAAAAGGAGCAAGAAGTCCTTGTCCACTATGACAAGCCACTGGATCAGGGGGTTATTTGTTAAGGACAACACTGACTAATACAGATGGGAGAGATACCCAGGAGACATACCCAGGAGAGAAAAAGCACTGGGTATGTTTTGTGGTTAAAGAAAGGGATAGAACAGAAGCCCTTGTTTTAGATTTATACTCCTACCCTAGGAACATATCTTAATTACCAGGCAGGATAAGCCTATACAAAAAAAAGATAATAGATGGAGTGAGAAGAAGTGTGTCAGACTGTCTTTTTATAAGTATATTTATAATTATAAAATTATAATTATATTTTTTATAATTTTTTTACTGTGAGGTGCAGTGTGAAAAGCAGCCTGAGTGTCCACAGATTGGATGGGTAAGGTGAAAACGAATGTCCATTGTCATGTCCTTATGTCCTTTAGACCTTGCAGCCAAGGCCCTGGAGAGTGGCATGAGTTGCAGGGGGCTCATATATGATCACGTGAACACAGGGGAAAAGGCATATATAGGACTCTTTTGAGAATCCAGAGGGCAGGGACTAACTCAGTGGTGGTCATGCAGCATGGTATGAATACATACAGTAGGGTTTGGTAGCCAGAGAAGAAACTGCCTTGTAGGGGTTGTCTGTTAAGTGTTTCTAGAAATGAACGCTAAAGTCATCTGGGGAGAACTTTTGAGTGCAAAGTCGGAGGAAAGGGAGAGTGAGGGAGAAGAAAGGCTACCATACCAAGGGATGGGCATTTGGACAGTTTTGGTGGAATAGTGGGCTTGACACTGTGCCTAAATGGCCTTTTGTCTGTGCTGTCAAAGCAGCTGGGGAAGCTGAGTATGTACAGAGGATTCTGCAACTGCCTGAAAGGACTCCAGTAAACCTTTCCTTTTGCTTTTACCCATTATTTAAACTTCTCTGATAAATGAAATTACCTCAAATGAGGTTATCCAGCAAGGTTGACTACCCAGGTACCTCTACAGAAACTCATCATGGGGGGAAAGGAGTCTGGTCTATGAGTGTTTCTGCAAGGGAGCTCAGGAATGGGGTGGGAAAAGAACAGTCATAGGTTTAGAAAGTGACCAATACTGGCTAGAATTTGTTAATATATATACACTAAGATAAAGAATTTGTTAAGATAATAGGCATATTGTCTTAGTTACTGTTCTATTGCTGTGAAGAAACACTATGACCATGGCAACTCTTAAAAAGGAAAGCATTTAATTGGGGTTTGCTAACAGTTTCAGAGGTTTAGTCCATTGTCATCACGGTGGGGAACATGGTGGCATACAGGCATAGTGCAGGAGAAGTAATTTTACATCTGGATCCACAGGCAGCAGAAAGAGAGGGACACTGAGCCTGGCTTGTGCCATTGAAATCTCAAAGCCCACCCCTAGTGACACCCTTCCTCCAACAAGGCCACACCTACTCCAACAAGGTCACACCTCCTAATTCTTTCAAATAGTGCCACTCCTTGGTGATCAAGCATTGAAATATATGAGCCTATTCTTATTCAAACCACCACACATACTATCTGTAACTTTTAGAAGGTTCTGGTGTGGTGTGGTGTGGTGTGGTGTGTGGTGACTGTGTGTGTGTGTGTGTGTATGTGTGTGTGTGTGTGTTGGGGATATATAAATCAAGAGTTGTATCCCTGCTGTCCCCATCATAAAGTTTGTAACATATCAGCTCAGCAATTCATAAGCAAAATCGGGTAACTGAGTAGTTTTGGCTCATTGACAGCGACTATTAAACCTCCTAATATAATGTATTTGCAATATGAAATTATTTTCTTTCTCTTGAATAAAGTTCAATTGGTCCTCAGAGTCAATTAGATTCTGAATGGCTGTGCTTAAAGCAGGTATGGGTTCTGCCTTTTCTGTCCCAACTCCACCCCCACCCTCAGCCCTTGTTGGAGGTCCGCCTCAAGATGACCTCCAGGGCATATCCTTTCCAGGGATAGGCTAGCCATGAGGAAAGTGGATATGGCCAGAAGGACGCACATTTCTTTACAGAGCTGGTTCCTACCACAGGCCCTTCTGTATTAGCAAAGATGTCCAGAAAGATGAACACTGTTGTGTTCTTCCTTCAGAGGACCCAGAGCTAGTAAGGACACCCATGACTACCTATTAGTTACACAAAATCTCCTTCAAACTGGGCTTTTTCCAACTCACCATTTCTTGGGTGATGATGTTATCTGTCTCTGATAGTGGGCTCCATAATACAACTGTAGCCTGCAACCTAGTGAACATGAAGTATTGAGGTATCTTTGTTTCCTCATACATACCCTGTCTCTACCCCTTCACACACACACACACACACACACACACACACACACACACACACACCTCAAATTCCACCTCTTAGTCCCCTTTTCAGCTGACTGGCTGCCCTTTCCTCTTGTAAACCCCCATTTCTAATGTGACTCTCCTTGCCCTCCCACTAACTGACTGCTTCTACAGACATTAGAAAGAGTTGATCAGACAGCACAGGGATGGTTCTGTCACTTCTAGTAAGCTCAGGAAAGGTGTCTAACCCCAAGTGTCAGTGATTTCCTCTATAATGGCGAAGCACTTAACACTTCTTGCCATCAGCCTTAGATTGTAGTTGTCAGTTCCAGAGTGATCAGAATACCCTTACATAATATCCTGTTATGCATAGAGCTGCAGATGTGATCTGACCCACTAGAGATGACAGTGGTGTGTTATAAGCCTTAATTTGTATGTAAATTCTGTTACCATTCCCAAGATTGCCTTAGATCCATGTCTTGGCACTGTTCTAAAATAAAGATTCCAAATACATAGGGCAGAATTCCAAATTGAGCTAAGTGGTTTATGTCATGTCCCAGACATATCTAATGAAAGTATATAGCAGACAGCCTCTGAGAATTACATGATTTGATATTTTTCATGGAGTTTACAAAATGGTTAGGCTGGGGAGGGGGTTATGCTTTCATTACAAATGTCTAGAGGACAAAGACAGAAATGGGAAAATAAAATAATGTCTCCCAATTCCAGTTTTCATGACAGGAGTGTGAGGCAGGAAGTAAAGAGTCTGGGAGTCATTGAACCCAAGCATCATTGCTGAGGTACAGAGGTGAATGTGTGAGAAGTGGTGAGCAGAGGCTTCTTGTTTCTGTAAAACCTGGAAGGAGTCTCTGGCTACCCTGATAAAGGTAGACTTCCTCCTTGACAGGACAAAAGAACATTGACAAGGACAATTAGTATAACATTGTTCCTGTTGGTAAATTACAGAAGAGATCCTATGTCTTCTGTAAAACACATCTAATGCTGTGATGTGGAGAAAGACACCAGGCCAGAGGAAGGCAGCATCTGGGATTTCCTTTTTATGAAGTTAAAAACTATCTGGTCTATATAAATAAGGTCAGAATGACCCAAAGACACCTTCCTGGGCCATAGGGAAGATATATCCCTTATTACCAGATCTTGATGGAGTTTTATAATTATGTAAATCAAAACTGCCAAAGCTATACAACTAATATATAAGACTTCAATTAAAACTGCATTTAAAGAAATATGCTCATAATAAAAAAACTTTTTTGAGACAAGGTTTCACTATTTAGTTCTAGCTGACCTGGGACTCTACGTAGACCAGACTAACCGCGTACTCACAGAAGTCCACCTGTCTTTGTCTCTCAAGTGCTAAGATTAAAGGTGTATCCCACTATGCCCAGGCCATAGAATAATAATAATAATAATAATAATAATAGTAATAGTAATAGTAATAATAATAATAACACAAGGAAATGACTGTGTTGCCATATTAAGGAAAAAATTACAAGAGGACCCAGAACCCAGAACCTAGAATGGTGTATGTGTGAGAACAGTTTAAAAGGGTTCGGGTTAGAATTGAAATGTGTTAAAAGGGGTTAGTTTTTGAATTATGAGAATATAGCTGTTTTTCTTATTTTTGTTTTCCTCCACTTAATATGATAAGCATATATTGATTGTATAATTAAACATTTGTCTATATGTGGTATATGCTTGTGTATGTAGGTTTGCAAACCTGTGTGTAGGCATATGGAAGCCAGAGCTCAATATCAGGTGTCTTTCTCAATCACCCTTCACCTTAATTTTTGAGACAGGATCTTTTACTGAACCAGAAATTCACTAATTGGCTAGACTGGCTGGCTAGTGATCCTCTGGGATCCTCCTGTCTCTGTCCCTCAGGACTGGAATTAAAGGCAGCACTACCGCATCTGACTCATTTTTTTAAATCTGGGTACTGGGGATCTAAACACAAGTCCTCATACTATCACAGCAAGCACATTATCCACTGAGCAATCTCCTGAGTCCTAGATATTTGTTTTCTTAAAAGATTCATTTGGATTTGAGATGAAGTTGCTGTGTTCTTGTGTTCATGTAAGTGGTCCCTCAAACTCAAAAGGAAAGATCAGTATCTCCGTATTTGTTGAGGATGCCCTAAATATTGGTTCAGGGATGTTGTGGGTAATGAGAGCAAAGCCAGGAGAGGGAAACTGGTACAATGACTAATGATGGAGGAGTTGCTTAAAGACTTGCTGGTGTCCCAGAAGAAGAGCTGGCCTGAGATATTCCACATGGACATTGAATCTAGAGGGACAAACTAATCATAGGATCATTTCTGTGTGGTAATCTAAGTACAACTTATATGAGAACAAAGTAACTGAAACTGGGATGGGCAAAGCATTAAGTGAAGAAGAGACCAAAATCCAAGTTGTAGCTCAGTATTGTTGCAATGCCCAGAACAAAGTTTACTTGTGAGTAAAGACTTCTCTCTGAGTCCATAGGTCCTCATTTCCTTGGGCGTCCTTGAGACAAACTTCTACCTGGGAATTGACTGGAATGCATCTCTGGACCTGGCATTCAATAAATGGTAAAAACCTTCCTCAGCTGGGCTTCTTGTTGCAAACTGTGATCTTGGCCCTGTCTGTGTTCCAAGGCATACTTTTTAAACTGCACGGTCTCTGATAACATTCATTCTTTCACACATCTTCTAGCACATCGCTAACAGGAGAGACAATGGAATTTCAGAGGTAAAGTAGCTTGTCGAGACCACACTGTCTGAGTGACTTTTGAGCCGCATAGCTTCTCCACACTGCCCTCTGGAGGTGAGCTATAGCTCTCATATCTTCCACTACCCTATGAAACTATCTCAACACAGCCTAAGCCCTAACAATATGAATCAATAGTATTCACAAACAGAATTATAAAATTTGTCTAGCAGCCCTGGAGAGGTCTACCTCAGAGAATGATGAAGAAATGCAGATTTTAAAATATGTTTATTTTGAAAAGGCTACTGAGTAACTAAGAGATTGCTGTTTACTTTGTGTGTAGTTTGTCCATATATTTGTTGTTAGTGCCTCTTATTGCTACCAAACTCAGATCTGGACACTTACCACATAGAAAATTAGTCCCCAGGAGACAATAATTGGAAAAAAATAAAGCAGAATTTATTGAGGACGCCAGTCACCTGGAGGGAAGAACACTCCCCTGTTCCAAGTCTATGAGGGGCGTGGGAATATTTATGTTAGGGCAAGATTAAAGTTTAAGTGTAGAATCAGCATTTCCAGGAACTTGAGTTAGATAATCTTGGAAATGAGGAATAAGAACAAAGCAAAATGGAGTCACTGAAGGCAACAGCCTGTTATAACAGCTCGTGACATGACTACTGTTATTCAGTCTAACATACACATGAGGCAGTTGATGGGAGTCAAGTGTGGCAGTCTAGCTGCAGAAGCCTTGCTAGGGTCCATGTGCTAGGCTGCCTCTTGCTGATTTAGGAACAAATGATTTTGCTTTTTGAAGTTTTCTTACCTTCCTATAGGTCATAAGTCAAAGCTGCTGTTTCTACAGCTGAGGGGCCCTTGCGTCTCATTGGTAGCTCTTTGCTGGGTTTTCATCTCTGCTGTCATTCCTTGATGTTCTTGGTGTGAGGCACTTTGTTACCTTCAAATCTGACATAGAGTAAGTACTCACAAATTTCTACTTAAAATGTGTAATTATGTGTCTCACCAGTTACCAGATATAGGAGAGAACCAAGAAATATGCTTGGTTCCCAGGAAAATGTAAACCCTTTTTTGCCAGTTGCTTTAGTCTACACAGAAGAGTCATACTGGACGGTAAATGGAGGAAAGCGAGTGGAGGATGGGTAAAAGGAGGAACAAAGTTCGAACCTTCTATCTGATTTTAATTTTAATCTGATTGGCTGGAGTTTACTTTAACCAAGAGCAACTGTGAGGAGGGCACATCTTGCCCTTTTGGCTTTACCAGTGAGACACTGAGGTATTGTGTACATTATTTGTCTCTTAAACAGTGATTCTCTTGATTCAAATGTAGGCTTTGAGTAATGGATACAAGTATTCTTCTATCTTTAAAACTTCTTTCTAATTTCTAATAGGGCTGTGGAGTAGAGTTGGCTGAGCAGAGAACATAAGTAAAATAATGTGAGGAGGGAAACTACTCAATAAAATTTCAGACCAGAGCTGCCTTCTATTTTCTGCTTTAAAAGCAACTTTAATGAAAAAAGAAGAACTGATCCAACACCCCTCCACCCTGAGACACTACGTAATACCCGTTCTCATAAAACTCCACCCCCTTGAAAGAAATCTTGTTTCTTACTTTATACTGTCTATATGTTTGATTTGTACAACACTCATAGCCAAAGGAGCTGAGACATCCGTTCCCCTGACAAGAAACTCTGGTAAGTCACCTCTCAACCCTTGGGAGGTTAGTTTAGCTCAGCCTCTATGAAGAGTAAAAACTTCAACAGGAAATCCTGAGCGGACATCTGTCAGTACCAGATGCTCACTGGATTATCTGAAAATATAATCTTTAAGAGACAGAAAGGGTAAGAATTTAGGATATGTTTCCGTATGTGATGTCATCCAGTATATAAAACATAATTGTGAATGAAGTATTTAAAAGAGACAATAGTTCGTTAAAAAAAAGCAGAGTTTTTACCTCTTAAAATAGCTTCTACAGCAATGATACTGGCTGAAAACTGGTTTGATAATCATTATCTTCATCTGAGAAGAGATGAAACCTCTCTGTGGGTCATCTGGTGCATGGGTGTGTCAGAGGCTCTAAGTCTCTTGTGCTCTCTTTCTCCCCCTGCCCCACTTGTCTCCCAGAAAAGAGGGGGAAACTAAAAATTGTCTAAGTTCATATCAAATTACAAATATCTAAGTTACTTACAGAGGATTTTTGTTCTGGCTCAGCACTTGAAGGTGAGATTTTCTGGGTGCTTCTCTCAACTGTCTAAGTGGGCGGTATGAAGAGCTTTAGAGGTTTGAGGATCAAGTAGAGAAAATTCTCAAGTAAAGCAGTAGAACTTAGACAGGATAAGTCAGTTGATTATAGAGGCTGAACACAGGACTATTTAGCCTGTAAGATATTCATTCATGGAGATGGATGAAACATTTTATACCTGACCATTTCTTCTGCTTATATGAGAACTTTTGGTGGCAGCAACTTAGGAAGCAGAAATAACTTCAGAGAAGAGATGAAGATGGCCCACTTTAATAACTAATGAAAGATTCTATGACACTGTCGGAGTACTTGGACATCAGCTCATTTTATCCTGACTACAGAGAGGCAACATTTTACTAAAAGTGTGTTAATTACCAAGAAGCAACAGGCAACATGTCGGTTAAGGGTTCATGATCCCTGAATTCAAAATCAGTGTGGTGTGGTTTTGTGTTGACTTATTCATTCTCTCTGTACTCGGGGCCATTTTGTCTAGAAAAATGTGAATGATATTACCTGCTTCAAACAGTTACCTTAAGTATTTAATGAATGAGTAGGTAAGACACTTAGAATAGTGATTAGAACTCAGTGTTCATTCTTGCTGGCATTTGTGCGACACCTACTATTTGTGGGCAAATGCCTAGAAACAGAATCTTCAATAGTGGTCTTAAATCTGTGCACAGTGTCTGGCTCAGTTTCACAGATTAATTCACCCCACACTGATAGATAAAGCAATATTTTATTTGATGAAATACATCTTTCATGAATTTTAGCTCATACAACAAGGGAAAAATTAAATGTAGAAATCTATGCCTCAAAGACCTACTAAGTTGTCAAACCATTTGTAATTGCAGTAGACCAATAACAGCTTTTAACTTTATTAAGCATTGTCTTTTCTGTGTTCATAGATTCTTGCAGAATGGATTTGCAAGTATCAAGTCCGACCTATCTCTATGATGATTATGGTGGGTCAACACTATGCCAAAAAATAAATGTGAAACAGGTTGCAGCCCAGCTCCTGCCCCCCCTCTACTCTCTGGTATTCATCTTTGGTTTTGTGGGGAACATGTTGGTCATTCTCATCCTGATAAACTGCAAGAAGCTGAAGAGCATGACCGACATCTACCTGTTCAACCTGGCCATCTCTGACTTGCTCTTCCTGCTCACTCTCCCATTCTGGGCTCATTATGCTGCAAATAAGTGGGTCTTTGGGAATATAATGTGTAAATTCCTCACAGGACTCTATCACATTGGTTATTTTGGTGGAATCTTCTTCATTATCCTCCTGACAATTGATCGATACTTGGCTATTGTCCATGCTGTGTTTGCTCTGAAAGCCAGGACAGTCACCTTTGGGGTGATGACAAGTGGAGTCACTTGGGTGGTGGCT
>LOJH01052657.1:0-10857 GCA_001685095.1 Ellobius talpinus
ATTGGGACCATGGGAGAGGGTTGAAGGGGAAGGGAGAGGCAAGGAGGGGAGCAGAAAAAAAAGTATAGCTCAATAAAATCTATAAGAGGAGAAGCATTTCCCTGTCATACTAGAAAAGAACCATGCAGCAATTATTACATCATTATTGTTAAACTTTATCACATTGGGGCTGGAGAGATGGCTCAGGTGTTAAGAGTACTGCCTGCACTTCCAAAGGTCCTGAGTTCAATTCCCAGCCACCACATGGTGGCTCACAACCATCTGTAATGAGATATGGTGTCCTCTTCTGGCCTGCAGGGACATATGCAGGCAGACCTCTCTATACTTAATAAAAAATAAATCTTAAAAAAACTTTGAAGTACTTTAATACATGTCTAAATTACATTAAACAACTTCCTCAATAAAAGTTGGCATGTAAAAAAACTATCACAATATATTAGTATATGTTGTGAGAGTGCATGCGTGTGCTTGTATACATGTACGTGCCTGTGATTGTATGTGGATTGCTAGCACATACATCCCCAAACATGTCCGAAGATGGTTAGCAGGAGTCCGTTTTGTTTTTCTATCCTATGAGCCACAGAGATTACATTCAGTTTATCCAGCTTGGTTGCAAGCAGCTTTACTCACTGAGCCATCTCACCAGCCCATCTTTGTCAATTTGATAACACTATTACATACAATGTTTATTTTCTTCAAAACATTTCAGAGTACCAATAAAGGCAAAACCACAGCATATTATCTTCATTCTTAAGTTTCAATCTGTGAGAAACTATCTTGAAATGAAGATATAAGAAATAAATACCTATTGAAGGTATTGTCTTCCCAAACATATTATGAACATGTTAGTAATAGTATTATTAAACATAAGTAAGGAGTAATGACTTTATCATAGGAGATGTGTCAAAACTAATTTCAACTACTGTCTTTTCTAACTATGTTTAAATCTTTCTCCCTTTGGGTAGAAGAAAATTCTGACATTGTTCCCTTGATGGTTCTGATATAAATATCTCTCCCAAATTTATGAAACTCCAGAACTCCCACTAGCTCCAAATGATGTAATTATATTCTTGGAGTTTCATTTTCTGTGAAGTTCTACTTTTGATATCAATTACTAGACAAGATGAGTAATAACAGTGAAGTTAGTGTGAAAGTTCAGAGCAAACACTTAATTCATTATGAGTCATTGGGGAGGATGTAGGTAAATGATGGATAGACTCCAAAGCCTGACAAACTACTCCATGACACACTACTGAATACAATGGAGTAAGAATAAGCTCTAAGGTCTAGGAAGCACTTTTGGAAAGCAAGAAGTGAAGCTTGAGAAAACAGGCCTGTATAGGCAGTTATCACACTAGCCACAATTCCATATATGAAATGTAGATTCATAGTAAGTATATATTCACTGCCATTTCTCAAGTAATTTTCGACATAAAGTCCATTTTTGCTATTAGTCATAAAATAGTCTTATTCTTTTGGCTATTCCACATCTGCTTCAACAACATGTACTCTAAAAATCTTGAGTATTTGCATAAAGGCAAAGTGTACTAAAACATTTGTGATTAATAGAGGAGAATAGTTGAGGCAAGATAACAAGAGTGTTTAGCTCACAGTTCTGAAGGTTAATTCATGGTTGATGAGGTCATGGCTGTGTGAGATCATGCAGAAGGAAGAAGCCACATCTCAGAGTAGGATGGAGAAGAATTCAGGAATCTTGCTCACTTTTAGAACAAATTTCTTTTGAGAGAGCTCAGGGTCCATGAAAGCTATTTTAGTTTTTTTCTGATGGTAGAACTCTCAATGATTCAAAATTGCTAGACCTCATCTCTTGAAGCATCATTACTATTCCCATCACGACATTAAATAAACCTCCAATATGTTAATTTCTGGTGGACAAAAAATGCCTAATTAAGGTACAAATTATATGGGGAAAAGTTTTAATTGAGTTGGAAATTAACTTTATTAATTTATTCAATTTAATCTGCAAATAGCTGCTAAAAGTAAGTTTTCCTGTATGATCACTTTTTAGCTTTCTCTCAAATGCAAAATCCTAGACCTAGTAGTTTTGTAAGCTAGTAAGCAAACAACATTTTGATTATTTAATTTAAAAAAATCTAATGTTTCTACATAATCATTTCTTCTTCCATGTCCCCATTGATCTTAAATAACTAGGGGTTATTTCACACATCCATCTATCTGTACAGACATACTGTGCTCCAGAATCTTTATACTATTGTCAAGGTTCACTTTCTGGAATTATAGAGGAGTAGCACAGACTGTATAAATTATAAACAAAACAATGTTATTGAGTCCATCATTTAGAGACTAGAAGCTCCAAAGAAAATAATTCACATAAGATGAATGACTGCATGTTTCATTAAACATTGTTGAAGTAGCACAAGTGTGTAAATACAAGTGAGATATCAGTAGCAAGAGAGCACATCAGAGTTTATTCCTTTATCAAAATACTTCCACAATGACTAAACCATTCCCAGTTATAGTTTATACCTGATTTATCCTAAGATCCTCTCTGTCAATATCTTACTGGGGAAATTGAATTTAATCTGATCTTTGAAGGGAACACTCAAACTACAACACTCACAGTAAGTTGCTATGTCAAAGAATTTTATCAAAGCAAGAAGAAAAGAAACAAACAAAAAATGAGTTTTTTTTTTATTCGACCAGAGATAGAAAGGCCAAATCACTAGGAAGACAGATTTTCCAAGTCTAGTAAAGGTAGTTAACTTAAAGATAAGTGATAGTGATATGGTTGTTTTTATAGTGAATCTGTAGGAATTCCTGATCATAAGAGAATAATAGAACTGATCAAAGAAGATGGAAAGTAAAGGTTTATGCTATGATATAGTTGCCATTTATGGGTTCCCTACTGCATAAGTCAAACACAGTAGTTCACACATTTAATACAGCACTCAGGGGGTAGAAGCAGGAAAGTCTGTAGTTCAAACTCATCCTCAACTACATAAATAATTTGAGGCCAGCCTGAGCTAGAGGCCCTGTCTGCTCAAACAATAAATGAAGAAAGGAAGGAAATAAGTAAGAAAGGAAGGAAGGAAGAAGGAAGGAAGGAAGAAAGGGGGAAGGAAGGACAGAAAGAATGAAAGAAGGGAAAAAGACCCAAATAATAATAACATATAACATATAAGATAGATTTCCACACTTGTTCTTCTGGAGACCATTACATGTGATCCTTCCCTGTTGTCCTTTGTTTTAGGAGTTGTAACTGATTTCTCATATGCTCAATTTAGGAAGATTTCAGGTAGGAGGAAGATTCTCTTTGTGTGAAATCTTCTAAGCCTCATCCACTCTTCATGTTTTGGTGAGAATATATCTTACTTCTTTGAGTATCAAATATAATTAGTGATTGTATATGAGATCTGCTAATTACAAAGTCTAAGTAAATAATCTCTTTACAACAATATGTGTTGTTGAAATAAATATTATTAAAATACAAAAAAATAAATAAGTAAACATCACTTACACCATGTTTTCACATAAACCTATTGTTTTTGATTACAGACCTTTCTCTTGCTCCCCAACTGTTTTTAATTTCAATCTAAAATTTTACACAGCAAACTCGAAAATGTACTTTCCTCCCTTATCCTTTGCTTATGCTTTCATGTCACCATCCTCGATAATCTTACTCTAATGTGACTCTGAAGACAGAGGATTCTCAGTCAGATGCATCTGCAAATGGTTCGCTTCAATTTCACCCTGGATGGAATAATTTATGCCCTCCTAGATTATAGAGTAAAAGCAAGTGGGGCTCCGTAATAGTTATTTTTAGATCCAAAATATCTGCAGTCCAGAATTATTATGACCATCTCTTTCTAAGATGCAAGGGATAGTAGGTAGACCCTTTAATAAAAAGCAGGTTCTCCTACTAGTAGCTATAACTTCAAACTAAAAGCTACTTGTCAATGACTGAAGCATTAAGATGACTGATGTTCAATCATTTTCCCTGCCTGTCATCTTCACACCTTGCTGATAATAACAGCAACTTGGGATATGAACATGTAAGGAACAGCAGGGTGTCAATAACTATTAAGTGCCAAAGGAATAGAAACCAGCTAAAAGTAAGTTTCTTAGGGTAGTGGAGGTTGAAATTCCGGTCTTGCCATTACATCAGTAAGGACAACTTCTTCAATCTCAAGTGAATTTTTATGAGCTCATCTCCCATAGTCTATGAAATCCTTCACCATATCATAGCACCACTGTTGCCCACAGTTGCAAGTGGTGGACAGGGACAATAGAAAAAAGTTGAAGCAAGTGAAAAACTGAGAAAGCAAAGATTTTTTTTAAAGGAATAAAAACAAAATAAATTTGGTCAATCTGTAATATGTGTGATTGTCAGAAAGTGTTTAAAGCCAAAAGGTGTAAGTGATGTGAGTTTTTTCCAGCTAACTCAGATGGAAAGAAAAAAAAACAGCAATGAATACACATTTAAAAATTCCAAAAAATAATTGTTCTGATTTTCATTCTTAGACAAATTTAGCTTTTAAATTTTCCTTGTTCTAATAGTTTTGACATTTCAAAAAAAAGTTTTACAAACTAAGATACTTCCTCTTTCATTAAAGGCACCCTGTGTGTTTAGTGCATGTCATAACACCATTAAGTACCCTCAGAAGATGTGCAATTTCATGCTCTTACTGAAGGCTCTTAATGCCCTGAGTGCCTCAGAAGCACCAGGTAGAGCCTGGGGATCTGACAAAGATGGCTCTAGTCTTTACAGTGGGTCTTAAATGTTAATATTGTGTCATTAAGGAAATGACTTTCAATTAGTACACCATCTAACATTTTATTTTGTTTCTGTAAGTCCCATTCACTCAAAAATTTTCTTCTGTAAAATCTGTCCTTTTAGGTAGAAATGCTTTTAGGGATTAATACCTGAAAATGGCATTTTATCATATTGCTTTTATTATATGACATAACCAAGTATGTTGCTAGGCTACTCGCTATGGCTTTTAGAAAATTGCAGTTTATTATAGATTACTTTAGAGACACTTTTTCAAAACAAAATAGAATAGAGTTGTCTAAAAGCATCTTCTCAAATCCTATATTCGAATTCTTTCAATCTACAGCTCCAGAAGAAAGAATATGATGCACCTGTCATACAGTCAGACTTCAGAATTTTTTCCTTCACAGAGAGAGGCATATAGACATATGGACTAAGAGACATATACTGGGATACCTGCCTACAGGTATTTGGAGTGCTAGTGAAAATAGTCATAAATTATTCATTATATTCAATTTTGATTAAAGTAACTTCTTTGATAAAGAATCCTAATCACTGAGAGATGTAATTTCTGATGAATAGAACATAGTACTAAGTTATTTCCAAGAAAAAAACAGAAAAACAATTTGCTTAAAAATACCCAACAGTGGGAAAAAGGTGAACATTTACTTCATTAACAATTACTGAATTAATTCTTTCTTCAGTGTAGGAAAATAAATCAGTGTAGTTTGGTTTTCAGTGAAGCAGAATGTGATTTTGTTACTTTTATTTCCCGTTATAGTTCTTTTGTTTGTTTGTGGCATTTTGTACTTTTCACTAAAAACATTCGTTTATTTCTCTAATTATTTGATGCGTTTAGATTATGTTTACTGGACTGGAAACCTTCACAGAGTTAGAGACAATTCAAATTCTTTTCAATGTAATGTAATGAAAGCATAAAAGTGTATGAAAAGATTCACCCATGTACATAAGTGTTTTTTCTTTTTGGATTATATTTTATTGTTTTTAATTATATATGTGTGTAGATATGAACACGTTAGTGCAAAAGTCCGTGAAGGGAACACTGGTATCATTATGTCCATTGAGAGCTGGAGTTAGATGTGGTGGTGACCACTCTATGTGGATAGTGAATTTAATGTGTTTTTCATCTAAGAAGAAATGCCAATGCTTTACTGTTTTAAACAGTTACATCAAGTAATTAATGCTAAATTACATGTTCAAATTCTTCATTGAAAATCATGGACCCTTTTATTACAGTCTTATTGTTACTTTTGGTGCAGTCACTCTTTACAAAATAAAATATCTGTCTTCACATCTTCTCTTAAATGAGTCTGTTTATGAACTTTGATTTTTTTGGAGTTATTATTTTACATAACTTTTTCTGTTTTTAGTGCTCATCAAAATTTATTCATTCCCCTCATTAGCTTCCTTTACTGAAAATTTTGTTTTAATGAATGTTTCCACTAGCTGGGTAGATATTTAAATAAGTTTTAAGTATGACTGCTTAGGTCGCTAATTTTCATGTTCTTGGAAACTTTCTCTTCTTAATGGACAGAGATGTTAGCCTTCTGAGTACAGAATTTTTAGGCTGTCTCTTTTTTCTATTCCTATAAAAGCTACTGATGTTGCTCTATTGATTTCTGACCTGCAATTATCAGGAGGGAAAACACTAACACAAAATTAATTGCATTCTTTGAAGGCAACTTGTCTTTTCTACTCCTTCTTGGAGTGTCTATTTTCACTGAGATTTAACTGGAACTTTATGACCTCTTGATCGAGTGCTTCAAATTCTTTCACTGGATAGAAAATTGTTCTGAGTGTCTATCTGATAATAGCTTGCTCACCATCAGTTCTGTTATTTTTATTCAAATTCCCAGAATCAGTGTATTAGTTCATTTGAACTATTGATCAATAGATCTCAAATATTTTTAATAGTTTATACTATCTGTTTTATGACCATTTAATCCTTAACTCTTGTATGATTACTGTGAGTCCCACCTTCTCTCACTCCCATCCCTATTATGTCCTTGCAATTTCCTGCCCCCCATTCATGTCTTTTGTTTTATTTTGCTTTGTTTTTGTGACCCACTGGATTAACCAGGGTCCTCTGTGTGACCATTTATTGAGAACTATCCATTGGAGCATGGAAGGTTTATCTGAACAATCAAAGATAAAGCCTGTCCATCCCCTCTATCTGTAAACCAAACTTCAGCAGTGAACAGTAATGTCCAGTGGGCCACTCCCTAACCATAATTGACTATTGACAATGCCACTATTGTACAAATTGTTTGCAAACAGATGCTGAAGCTATGAGATCATGATTGTATTCTTGTCTCATCCAGAAGAGAGGATTTTGCAGTTTTTCTCCCTGTCATCTCCATCTTAGATTTTTTTTAACTTTTATAATATTCCCTGAACCTTAGAGGAGTTGCTATGAATGGCCTTTCCATAACTAGACACAACCAATTAACAATTATTATCAACACTTGGAGAAGCCATGATTTTTTTCATTCAACATTATTCTTTGCAAAGATACACTTCTAGGATTAAGACTAAAATTAATATTTGTATGAGTATGCATAAGTATTTAGAAGGCAGCTTGGGACTGTGTCAATTTAGCTAAACAATACTAGTAAGTCTCATCATATGGCCTAAGACATTAGTCATGAGTGTTTTTTTAAGAGATTTAGGGTTACAGGTATGACTTCTGTCTCATGGAATATACCTCAAAACCAATCAAAAACACTTTGTTAATCTACTCTTGTAACAGTCATGCCACTATTGCAATAGTGGGCACATCTGACCTGGGTGGTTATATGGTAATTCATAGAGCTCTCAGCTAGATAATAACATTGATTTCTTTTTTCTCCCAGAAGTCTGCACTGTACCTTTTGGCAAATTGAATGGGAGACCAGAAAGGAAGAAGATTCAGATCCAACCCTGATGTGGGAGTCCCTTCTGTGGTGTGTTGTGGTTATCATTAATGGGTAAAGAAATTGCCTTGGCCTACTGATAGGGCAGAACTTAGGTAGGCAGAGAAGAAAGAACTGAATGCTGGGAGAAAGGAGGCAGCATCCGAGAGACATCTTGGATCCATGGATGGAGGTAAATGTGCTGAAACTTTGCTGGTAGGCCCCAGCCTTATGGTGATTTACAAATTAATAGAAATGGGTTAAATTAAGATGTAAGTGTTAGCCAATAAGAAGCTAGAGCTAATGGGTCAAGCAGTGATTTAATTAACATAGTTTCTGTGTGGTTATTTTGGGGCTAAGCTAGCAGGGTGGCTGGGAAGAACAAGCGGGCCCTCCTCCTACATGTCCTTTGTTTAGAATGTTGGTTACAAATTGTTATGGATAATGGGTCAGGAGAAAAGCTAAACAAAGCATATTAGAGTAAGAGTTTTTTTTTAAGGGGGAAGTACTGTGGAACAATGGTTTGTACCCTGTCAACTGTATTTTAATAAAATGCTGATTGGCCAGTAGGCAGGCAGAAAATACAGGCAGGACAACCAGACAGGAAGTAAAGGCCGGTCAATGAGAACAGGATAATTCTTGGAAGAAGGAAGTCCTAGTTTGCAGTCATGACCCAGCCACAGGAGAAGCAATATGTGACTGCCTTGCTGCCAAGTAGCTAACATAGATAAGAATAATGGGCTATTATAAGTTATAAGAGTTAACAAGAACTCTGGGCTACTAGGCCAATCAGTTTATAAATAATGTAGACCTCTGTGTGATTTCTTTGGGACTTAACGACTGCAGGAAGCAGGAAGGACAGAAACCTCAGACAACACAGCCCTAGCTTGATTTCTTTGTACTTTGCTACCAAGGTGGGTGATAGATTCAACAGACTATTAGTTGCCAAATAAATACTTTGTCATGAAAATTACATTCAAATGATTATTGTCATTGTAGTTATTTTCAAATCTCCTGTGGTGAAATAAGAAAGTTATTTAGATCCTACCTCAAATTTTTGATGTGTTAATTAAGGTCCAGTTAAATAACAGGAGCTGGCAGGATCCAACAAGACTACACAGAAGCTACTGAACTCAACCATTCTTGAAATTTACCAATTCATTGCTTCTTTCTTGTTTCTAACATGGGTTGTCATTACAAATATCCTGTTATACAACAATATCTGTATAGATTTATATCCTGGGGCAAAACTCCTTAATACTTGGGAGTTAAAAAGTAAAAGGAACCCGACAGATTCAGTAAGCAAAAAACTTAAAAGTCTCTGGTTCCTGAAATTTGCAAGATTCACAAGCTCCTTCCTACCATCATGTAAGCAGTAACCAGTGCTTGGATGAAGTTACTGGCTTGTTCTGAATTCAAAGGATGCAGTTTTCATGAGTCATCACCCCATGCTGAGACAGGCTTTCTAGTGATGACATTACCTTTGAGAAATCCATGGTCCAGTAAATATTCTTATTAGAATACTTATGTTTCTGTTATGTAATAATAACAACAATAAAAATAAACACAGAAATCAGAGGTTTACCAAATTTTATTTGGGTGGGGTCATTAATTTGGTCTGTCATGGGACTCCTAGCCATGGTAAAAAGATATTTGCTCATATTTCCCTAAAAAAAAGTTACACATCACCACATCTGTGAAGGGACTGAGAAATTTGAATTTGTAGCCAAGCCAAACAAAAGAATATGTGATTTGGCAGTCTGCTGTTGTGTATGGTGTGTGAAGTAGAGGAGGCAATCTTGCTGCACTGAACAATAAATCAGTGAGGACTGTGCTAATGTTGGACATTGAATTTAATTGTAACACACCGAGCGTACAGCTTAAAAACCTGGAAACATCTTTGGTATTGAAATCACACACCACTGCTCTCAGAAATCTCATAAGCAGAGAAACATTTTTCCTCTTCTGTTATAAAACCTTAACATAGGAGTTTAAACAAAATGTTTTCTGACCTTAAATAACTTGTCTCTTAATTTTAGTGGTTGTGTTTTTATTGTTAATAAAATAAAATAGTTTATTTGGTTCCTCCACTTCTTTTAGTAAATCTATTGCTTATCTGTTCCTTTTGAATTAATTTGTCTCTAGTTTTAAGGTTTCAGTTGTCCTAAGATGATATTAAAATATGAATTTTATTCAAGTTTAGTTTCCTTTGGTTTCTTTCTTTGGTTGGTTAATTGGATTTTTAAGTCAAGGTTTGTCTTAATACCTGGGCAAATACAGAACTCTGCATCTTCTTGCCTCTCTCCAGGTAGTGTAGAGATTACTGAAATGAGTGTCTCCCTACCATGCTCAGTATCACAGCCTGATGAAGATCAATTACTGTGCCATTGGTTTTGAATCATGAATTCACTGTTATGCTGCCTTTCACATGCTCTGATTGTTGCCAAGACCAAATACAATAGTAAACAATTCTGGAAACAAATGCTCTATCCTCAGCATTAAGAAAGCATGAATATTAACCTTCATATGCCTATAATCAATGGCATTCAAGCTTTCCAATAAATGGAAAATAATATTTAGTAATAATCTCCAGGAAACACCATTCGAGGTTTCCTAGTAAAGAAAATAAAATGTTAATAAAACATAAAAATCTGGAATAAACATTAGATCATTACAGATTTTTTTCTGTTCAATTATCCAGAACTTTATTAAAAATCCATTTGTTCCATTAAAAATCCACAGTTCCATAATTTCCAGGTCTTCTAAACAATGACTTTTAGGCTTTGCCTGAAGGAACCTAAATAGTAGTCTACTACGCTAACTTCCTTCTTTGAATTTCTAATTAAATCTCAGTATCATATAAGTACAATTATCTTCTAAATATTTATTGTTATTAAATTCTATTTTTAATCAGAAAGTTACATTTAGAACAGTTGAGTATACCATAAATGTAAGTGTCAAGTGACATCAATAGTGATGTATTAGTGTATAATTTACTGCTTATTATTGGGTTAATAAATGCCAATATTATAATAATGGCAATAAAAATAAATATATGCCAATATGCCAGAAACAATGCTTTAAGTGGTCAGAATTCTTCACACACAAATAATCACCACCAATGGCTTAGCAAAGAAAAGCCAGGCAGAAAATCTAGAGAGAGAGAGAGAAAGAGAGAGAGAGAGAGAGAGA
>LOJH01052658.1:1464-13775 GCA_001685095.1 Ellobius talpinus
ATGGGAACCCTGTAACTATGCATCTGCTTCTGTAAGCCCACTCCTTGCTGCCCCCATCCTATAAAAAAGGGTCCCCCTGCTCAGCCCGGCCCGCTCAGTCCCCCAAACAGCTGAAGAGACCTCAGGTGCCTGTGTGAGCTATAAAATCCTCTTGCTGTTTGCATCCAGTGGCCTCGGTCTCGGTTCTTGGGCAAGGGGTCTCATCCCAGGGAAGATACCCTACAGGGGTCTTTCAGCAGTAATCTCATTCGCATAATTCATCTAGTTTCTTCTTCTCTGGCTTATGTCAAATGCTCCCAACAACCTCCTGAAAATGTATGATTTTATTTCAATAGTTCTTTAAATCCATTGGGTTGATAACTAGCTTCATCTGTTCCCCTTGACCTATTAAACACAGTCTTGAAGCCACAGTGTTGTTGTAAATATACAAACTACTATTTTAAGACTGAGAGAGGGAAATGCAGTCAGGAGTAATGTATAGGAAAAAAAGTAAATAAAATAAAAAAGTTGATTATAGAATTATGAACTGATTTTTTAGCTTTGTTTGGTTGTGTTAAAAGTCTCCAACTTTAGTGTCTAACATCACTTTTGGGTGGGTTTATTAATCTCAGATACTGAGCTGAAAGCCCAAAGCTCCTGATATATTAAGAATATTTAGAGTTAAATTCAGACAATATCACTAGAGAGTGAGCATGTAAAATGGACACCAACAATGTGAAGAATTTGCTCTGAGAACCACTATGTTAGATGTTTAGTCTGTTTCTATACTGCTATGGAGTGAGAGATCCTTCGTTCTATGTGTTGCTTTTATTGGTTAATAAATAAAGAAACTGCTTTGACCTATAGCAAGACAGAACTAGGCTAGGTGGGGAAAACTAAACTGAATGCTGGGAAGAAAAAGGCAGAATCAGAGAGAAACCATGTAGCCCCACCACAGACAGAAGCCAGAACTTTATTGGGTAAGCCACAGCCTTGTGGCGATACACAGATTAATGAAGATGGGTTAATTTAAGATATGAATTAGCCAGAAATATGCTTAAGCTATTGGCCAAACAGTATTGCAAATCATATGGTTTCTGTGTGATTATTTTAGGGCTGAGCAGCTGGGAATGAACAAGTGCCCCCCTACTACACTTCTATGATAACATTAGGAGTCCTCATTTCTGAATCTTTTCTGAGACTCAGTTTCTCAAAAGATACAATTATGTCAAAATCCTCTGAGGATTCATACCCAATAAATATCTCAGCAGAAACTGACCCATGAGTGATAATTATGAAATGTTCAAAACAATTCTATCTTTAATATTTACAATAACATGAAGATAAGCTGAGGCTTACAGACCATAAAGAAAAGGTCATTGGGAAAATAGTTATGTTCTCTTATTTTCAAGGAACTGTGAACAAGTTCAATTCTAAGTCAGAGACTGTATAACAAGAATAATGAAATATATTCCTTTCTGTGTTTAGTTATCAGAATTGAGTGAGTAATACAGTAAACACTACTTCTTGGCTATTGCCATGAAAGTTTTCCAAGGAATGCTCAGTTCTTCTATAGATAAAGTAAACCAGGAATACAGGTAGCATGAAAACAAAACAAGACCTGAAATTTCCAGTAGCTACAAGCGAACATATTTGATTCCTACTTACATTAATGCTTGGTATGTGTTAAAACACTACATTTATTATGTTTATGGGTAAGGAACACAGGCTTCCCTAGTTTGGTATCAACAGAACTCTCAAAATCAGAGGCTGCCGCCCAATGAAAAAAAGTAAATACCAGCTCAGCTACAAACCTTTTGTTTGAAAAGAGTGACCATTTTGTAAAATGTGCTCATGCAATAGTGACACAAAAATTATGAAAGTAACCATTTTCCACTCTGTAGGAAGAGAAGGCCTAGAAGGCCGAGAGATGAGCCAACCTGGAGTCTGCCTGAGAGCCTAGCGATAGGCACTGTGAGAGGTCCTGATTGTCCCTAGCCAATTAGGAGTGACCTGAAAAGTCACTGGATCAGGTCATAGCCTGGGTGCTAAGAAGAGGGCATACAGGGCTCTCCTCATTGTTGAATAAATGAGTCTGCTGTTTGCCTTTTACCTGACTCCCGAAGTCTATGCCACATTTTCTCACTCTCTCCCCAGAATGAGTCATTAGGACCTGCAACAGAGGTGCCTGAACAGAGACTTCTGGCACAGGTTTTGAGTTTGCGACATCAGGACCTTTTTCCCATTGGGCTGTCATTTTTTGGTTTGGTTTTTGTTTGTTTTTGCTGGCACTGTTTACTGCACGAGTAGTTGCTTTTGCTTCCCTGCTGCCAATTCTAGTCATTCCTTTCCCCTCACTTACAACACTGGACAGTGTTCCCAACATGGTGGTTTTCGGTGTTGTATGTTTTCGATTTCTTTGACAGGTATTTGATAGGTTGGAACCTTCCTTTCTTTCCCTCTTTTCTGCTGTCTGTCACGTTTCCTTGCCTGTCTGGTTAGGAAGGCACATTGTTTTTTTCTGTTTCAGTTTCCCTAGCACCTTCACATAAGGACTGACCCCTCCCAGCCCCACCCAGGAGGCAGAACCAAGACGTGGCTCCCACACACTGTCGCTCATCCAGAGACAACATGTGCGCATGTAGTGGTCTAAAACACCATGTAAGTCTCCCACTAAGCATACAACGTGAAGGTCTGATACAATTTTCCAACCCTTCTGACTGCCATCTTCTCTCTGAAGGTTGCTTACCTGCTTTCTCCTTCTACAAAATGCGTAACCTCTCCATTACCTCCATCCCTTCCATGTATGATAACTCTATGGCGTCCGATGAGGAGGAGGCAGACAGCTCAGACCCAGAGAAGCCTGCTGAGGAGAACATGGACGCAGTTAAGACTGCACATGCTGCTTCCTCGTCAGCTCCACTCCTGCTACAGGCGGCTATACCTCCACCATGGCACCCTTGGAGTGAAGTGCCTCAATGTCCACCTGCCTCTGAAGGTGGAAATTTCCTCACACTGTGGTATGTGATATGACCCCCAGTGGCTGAAGCGCCCCCCCATCTTAGGCCACAAAGGCAAGTGGAAGCTTTTCTCTTCAACCTGTGACAAAATGTCACTAACCAACCCTGAATTCTCACCCCCGTAGCTGACAAGGTTTGGCATAATATGAAAAGGCTATTTGATCCCTTCTGGATCCTCACATATGCCTTGGTTGGTGGGGTGCTATTGCTAATTCTTATTGTCTTTATATGTCTCCTGTAGCATTTTCAAGACCAGCAGGCATCAACTAAAGCAGCTCTTAAGCTGTTAATGGCTCTTAGGGGTCCTTCTTACAGTCCTCAGCAGGAAGTTATGCATGCATTATAATCTGAAATTCAAAAGGATATCACCAAGTTCCCCTACCTTGACATCTCTTCAGGAATGGATGCTTTTCGAGGTCTTATGGTCAAGGACAGGTAAGAGTTTGTTTAGCAGGCTAATCTAAAGCAGGCACAATCCAGTTGCTGAGACTTCCTGAGGTGGATGTCAACAAGGCCTGAGCAAAGAACACTGAGCACCCACGTAATAGATAAAAAATAGTGGACGTGTAGAAAGATGAGGCCTAAAAGTCTGAGAGATGAGCCAACCTGGAGTCTGCCTGAGGGCCTAGTAACAGGCACTGTCAGAAGTCCTGTGTGTGTGTGCCTAGCTAGTGAAGGGGAATCACACAATGTCACTGGATTGGTACTGTGGGACAATAGTCTTGTACTTTGTAGAGATTTGTCATTTGTATTTTAATTCAACTCTGACTGTGAGGTAGCCAGGCAGGAAGTATAGGTAGGGTGGCCAGGCAGGAAGTAGAGGCAGGATAATGAGAGCAGGAAAATTCTGGCAAGAGGAAAGTAGAAAGTCAGTCTGCAGTCATCACCTAGCCACAGAGGAAGCAAGATGTGACTGCCTCACTGAACACAGACAAGAATTATGGGCTAATATAATTTATAAGAGTTGATAAGAAGCCTGAGTTGCTAGGCCAACCAGTTTATAATATATGTAGACCTTTGTGTATTTCTTTGGGCCTGAGGAGCTGTGAGACCTGGTGGGACAGAAATCTCAGTCAACTAAACCTTGCCAGGACAGGGTAAGATGGTTCTGAAAATATTCCTGACTCTGAAAATGGTCTGTAAGTACTCTAGGCCTTAGCCAAAGTTGGTTCCTTCAATATTGCAAATGAGTCTTTGGGTGATTGCTCAGGCAGCCAGTTTTTCTCTGTCATCTACAGCACATTTTAGAAGCTGCTTAATTGCACTTCCTGCATGCTCAAGTAATATTATCTACCTTCTTAGGTCTTTGATGGGGTGAGTATTAGATAGTCATATACCATCCTCATATAATCTAGCCAAGCCATTTCCAGCACAAGATTTAGATTCCTTAGGATGGAGTGTTTATTAAAACAATAGGATACGTTCCTTGTTTAATATTGTTTATGCTGGTTGAAATTCTAATCTTATCCTTGATATCTGTTCCTAGTGTATATAATTTTGTATTGGGTTTGAAACTCTCTTATTGGAAAAAAGGGGGGAGGTGCTGTGGGAACTGCATCAGCTCCTTCAGCCAATGGCCTTTAAGTTACCAGCCCACTTGGACATGGTCTCTTATACTATAACTGCAGCTATAAAGTATGCACTCGCTCTTTTGCTTCTGGCTTTCTCTTCTGGCTGCTAGATTTAGTTCTTGTTCCCCATTTGTGCAGAGGACTGTGATATAGGACAGTGATCTGTAAGTCTACCGTGAATAAATAACTCTTTATTATACATAATATTGAACTAGTGTGGGAATACATTGTATCTTCTGCCATCAGATTGGGATGCCACCTGGGTGCTGGGAGGAAGGTATATAGGACTCTCCCCATTGAGGAATAAATAAGTCTGCTGTACGCCTTTTATCTGACTCCTGTTGTCTATGCCATTGATGCCATACCTTCTTACCCCCTATCCTGAGGGAGTCATGAGAACCCAGCAACACCACTCCATGAGATAGAACCCATACCTGATGTTACTTGGTTGGCCAAGAACCTGAGACAAGATAGGACAGATATATAGGAAAAAAATAAATAGTGCTACTGTTCGGATAGAGTAGCACAGTGATTAAATATCTCCTAATGTCATTCTACTCTACTCATAGATCTGTGTCTTGCTCAGCCCTTATCAGAAAAGCTTCATCCTGCAGCAGATAGGAACAAATGCAGAGACCCACAGCTAGACAATATGCAGAGTATGAGAGATCTTGAAATACCCAGTCCTAAATGGGATGTCTCCATCAAATTTCTCTATTTGGAGCTAAGGGAATTTTCTGGAAGAAGGGGAAGAAAAATTCTAAAATCCAGTGAGGATGGAAGTCACCAAGAAAGCAAGGCTTTCTAGAAAAAGCAGGACTGTTACACATATGAACTCACAAAGACTGAAGCAGAATGCACAGGGCCTGTACGAGTCTGCACCAGATGGAGTCCTGTAACTGGAAGGAATGGCGGCACAGGTCCCCATTCCTAACCCAGAAGCTGTCTGCAAAGATAACCTCTTACAAATGAAAAGTTAGTATTCTCTGAAGGACTTTCATTAGGGAAACAAACCATTCCTAAAAGTAGGGCCCACTACCAGCAATATATGACCAAAAGAAAATGAACTCAATGAAATCTTTTTAAAGTCTTTTCCTAATCATGTTAAGACAAGGTGTTGTGTTGTTGTGGCTGCTGTTGTTTTCCTTTTTTCTTTCTACTTTACAGGTTCTTTACATATATATTATGGCTTCTGTTTAGGGGGTTTTATGAAACTCTTGAGTGTGTGTGTATGTGTGTCTCTGCATCTATATGTGTTTATTATGCCTTTTCTTTGGCTATTTTTCTTGTTTGGTTGTTTTATAATATTCTGATTTGTTACATTTTGATTTGTCTTATTTGATTTTATTATTCCTTAATATGCCTGTGTGTTTTCTAAGGAGAAACAGAATGGTGTGGAACTGGATGGAAGGGGAGGTGGGAATGACCTGGTAGGAGTTGGGGAAGGGAAATCATTATCAAAATATGTTGTGTAATTTTTTTTCAATCAAAGAGAAAGATTCTCTCAGGACAGAAGTAAAAAAAATACAAAGGCTTAATAAAAGAAGTGAAATTTCTACACTTACTGAGAAAGCCTCTCCAAGTCATTTTTGGATATTTCATTGTTCTCGCAAAGGACAGTTCCTTATTTACAATGTAGGAAGGAATATAATATGGTGCCATGGTCATGTGTTTAGAAGTGAATGTTTATAAATTGCTTATATTTGTGCTAACAAGCAAGGTCTTGATTTATATATGGAAAGATTATACAGAACCTTAAAGCCACAGTGACAGAAACATTGTTTTATATTTTTGTATCAGAAAAAGGAGCAGTATGCCACATATTACAGAATCAATAAACCTTAGAAATGTGTCATATGATTTAGAGTCCTAATTTATCAGTCATAATGTTTATAAAGTATCATAATTTTCAGAAATCATTTTCTGAATTTGTCATAAATTCAGTCTTACAAAATGAAGTTTCCATCAACTAATCTGTAATTGTTATGGTGTTTTTCAGCTTTCAGCAAATGACTGGTGTTTTCTATAGGAGCTCACAAATTTTATTTTGAAACATAATGCAATCTTTCTCCCTTGTTTTTCTGAGACTCCAGCGAGCCAGTCCTGACAGTTTTTCTTTTTGTTTCCACAAACTCTCCGTATTCTGAGAAGGTTTAACTCTGACATTCTCAAAGGAACACACTGCACTGCAGGAGAGACTAGGATGTACTCACTAATCACAAGAAAAATATGGATTTAGAAATTTCAACTTCTTCTCTGATGCATTTCACTTTAATAGAAAAGCATGATTTCACATAGCCTGCTGTGGATTGTATTTTGTAAATACACCTGTCACAACTAGCCATATGCATTTATTCCCGTGTTTCATGATGATCAGGAAGGGTTGGAATATAATTAATTCTGATTCTGTTTCTTTTAAAAATAGATTAAAATACTATTTTTACACTACTTTGAAATGAACTGAAATAGATTTAATATAGATGAGAGTCTCAGATATAAAAAAATGTTTTAGTATATAAAGAATGACTTCTTATTCTAAATATGGGAAATATATTACTGAATCTGATTGCTTTTAGACTCTGTTTTCATTTATTGAGGAGTACCAATATAAAAAAAATGCAAGTTGTATACTTAAATGTTATTTAGTAACAGAAAAATTGAGATGGGCATATTTTCTAATCATTACTGAAATTGTGTATGGAGCACAAATTTTAGTAAGCATATGTACATATAATATTATTAATGCATGCATACCATGAAAAAATTACATAGTAAACTAAATCAGGATATAATCATTTGATTTTATGCTTATATTAGACTTATAGATATGCATTTCTCATAAGAGAGGGGAACAAAAAACCCACAACTTTACTCCGGATTGTTGATCAACCTTACTGTTGAAATTGCTAACAATGGAGGATGTCAACAAAATCAAAGGAAAACTTGGAACCATTTCCATTTAATTTTTCTAGCCATGACATTTCAAAAAAGGACTTGAGATATCCATGACTGCTCTTTTTAAGGATAAAAAACATGAAGAGTTATTCTTACAAAATGCCCAGTAACAAATGAGAAGTAAAGGGTTCTATTCATTAGCAGGTGCTATTATAAATAGCTTGCAGAATTTCTAGCACTTTATATAATTATAAAAAGTATTACATAAGGAAGAACAGCAATAGGTAAAGTAAGGAGAAATTGACTGTTTTGTTTGCCTATAAATACATAATAGTTTATTTTGAAATCACTTATAGATAATTTTCTCATTTGACCTAAAAATACTTAAAATTTCCTGTAAAACCATGTTATATGTATGGAAAATATGAGATGTTAATTAAGATTACCAATTCAACATTTTTTAACTTTCAGACCAGCCTACATTAAGTTTATACAATGCTAGCTGTTTAAAAGGTAATAGATAAGAATAAGATTTAATATTACTTTCCTCAAATACACTCACCAATGGAAATAAAATACATTAGTAACCAAAAAAACTAAAGAAAATTAAAATGTAAAATTTTATTTATTACTATTTTTGTTATTGTTGGTTTATATGTAAGTGTCCTACCTTCAAACAACCCCGGTCCTCAACCTTCACAGGGTGAGAGTCACACTTATTATTCAATAAAAGTGCAGGGTTGCATTTCTTGTTTTCGTTATAATACATAAAGAACTTGGGAGTCATCACCTCTGTCCTCACTAGATGAAAACAATGCTGAAAAGACTGAAAATCAATGTTGATTTCTTATATCTGTCAGAGTGTTGAGGTCACCAGGCATACCACTGATGTGAAAACTAGAGGCACAGTGAGTACAAGAATCACAGTCAAGTAGAGAATTATGGGAACAGTGACACAAGAGGCAGAATGGGGTAGGAATACTTAATGAAAGTTGTGAAAAATAGCTGAATGACAACAGGACCATCAGCAAACACTGGAACGTTCTTGGGTGCTATCCTTGTTGGGAGGAGAAATGTTTTGTATACTTGAATGCTGACCCTCAAGCCCCCACTGATCCTCATGGTAAATATTGGAATGAAGTCACCTCTTTGTGGTGAAGGATAAGATCAAAAGAAAAGCTGAAGATGGATGCCCCAATGTTACAGAAGAACTTTGGGTAACTGTCAGGTAGCGAGATGTCTCTGTCAATTCTAGAGTTTTGGAAGTTGCTTATAATGCACTTCCTGTTTACTTAGGTACTATTATATCCTTCTGGAGTCTTTGATGAAATTGAAGATTTTTTAGTTATAGTTATAGTTTTCCTTAGTTATGATAAAATATTAGGTAGATATAAATATTATAACTGTAATTCTTGCTTAATACCTGTTTTGTTTTATGTAATTTTACTATGTTAAAGTTAAAACCTTCCTTTTTTATTTAAACAGAAAAGGGGAGGTAAGGTTGGAGTTCCCTCTTTATACTGTGAATATAAAGAAACTGCTTTGCACCTATAGCAGAGCAGGGTGGGCCAGAGCAGAGCTAGGCAGAGAAGACTGTACTGAATGCTGGGAGATAGAAGGGTGGAGTCAGGGAGAAACCATGGAGCTTCCACTGCTGGAAAAAAACACGCAGAAATTTTGCTGGTAGGCCGTAACCTCGTGGCGTTGCACAGATTAATGGAAATGGGTTAAATTAAGATGTAAGAGTTAGCCAATAAGAAGCCAGAGCTAATGGGCCAAGGAGTGATTTAAATAACATAGTTTTTTTTGTATGATTATTTTGTTTCTAGGCAGCTGGGACAAACAAGCGGCTCCCTGCAACATGTCAGTAAGGTCCCAGTTTGGCAATCGTGGAGATTACAGATATCAGAAGGGGTAGTCAAAGTCCACTTGAAGAAGGGCTGCTTGAAGAGCAAAGCTTGAGGAACCTGTCCCATTCCACTACAGTGGTAAATCATTCCACAACGAAAACGTAGTTTTTATCTATATAGATATAAAACACTACACACGACAGCTACCTGTCATACACCCTGTATTTTGGTAAAGAAGAAAAGGAAAAATGACACCCACTTGGTATTGAACAGCAATTCAGGTGTTTATCCCAGGGGAAGATTAGTTGCTTTATTCTCAACATTCCCTAGTTCCTGGAGCTTTTGATTTAGTGTTGGTTTTCCTTGATATTTTCCTCTCCCACATTGGGATTTTTCTTGGTGCTGTTCAAGTATTGTTTAGGCAGCCATATTGTTGGTGTTTCGTTGGTACAGCTTTATTATCACTTCTAGGAGACACAACCTGAAGACAGATTTCCTCACCCCGAGTCTAGCAGGAAGGGTCACTCCTCCTGGCTGTTTCCTGAGCCTTACGTAAGGAGTTCTATTGGGATATAGCCATTGGTTTCCATGTAGATTAGATCTATGTATGTCTCTCTTAGTGTCCTCATTGTTGTATAGGTCCGCTGGGATTATGGTATGTGGGCTGGTTTTTTTTGCTTTATGTCTACAAACCACTTATGAGTGAGTACATGATATTTGTCTTTCTGTGTCTGGGTTACCTCACGCAATATGATGTTTTCTAGATCCATTGGACCTGGCAATAAATGATCAATTGTTTCCTATATTTGACTAGTGGTAGTTTTCTATTTTCTACAATGTTCTCCATGTGTTGCAAAGAAAAACTTCCTGAATGAGAGGTGAGAGTGACACTTGTCTGGGGATATAATAATAAGAATCTAAAATACAGTTGGGAATTACACAGGTTTAGAAAAGTGGTGAAAATTTCTCCAATCAGATAAAATATTCTTAAAAATATTCTTTGAGTGCTTTGTTTTTATTTCAGTTCTATAAAAATACAAGCTGATTAATGTACAAAATAATTTTTAAGCATCATAAAAAAGTGTTTGCTGACCTTGGGCCTTTCTACCTTAAATTTTAACTCCTGTAATATTACATTTTTAAAAATTAGTTTAGTGCAGGTCCCAAAGTCCTCTACAATACCCCCTTTCATTCCTTACATCTCTGTTTTCATTTACTTTATTTTTAGTTTATATCACTTTTCAGAGCTGTTCTCATGCAACTGTGTCAATAATTTCTATATCTAAAGGATCTCAGGCAAAAGAACATGAGGGTTGTTTAATTTTATGCATTTAATATCTCTCTGGTTTTATAAAAAATAATAATTTAAGTTATAACACAAGTTTTCCTAGTTCTACAACCAATGTGGACATTATCTCCTCACTTGCTTTTTTAAAGGAAAACAGAAGATGTCTGAATATATCTTTGCACTTTTCTTAGTGTTTAATAGACCTAATTTTAAAAAATAATTTATTTTATTTTTAAAAAAGAAAACAAACTATAATTTTTCATTTTACATACCAATCCCAGTTCCCAGTCCCTCCTCTCTTCCCATCCCCTCCACCTAACTCCCCACTCCACCCCCCATCCACTCCTCAGAGAGGATAAGGCACATTGCTTTGAAGAAGATCCAAGGCCCTCCATACTACATCTAGGCTGTGCAAGTTATCCATCCAAAGAGAACAGGTTCCCAAAAAGCAAGTACAAGCAGTAAGGATAAATTCTGGTGTCACTTGTCAGTGGCCCTTCAGTCTGCCCCAGTCATACAACTCTCACCCACATTCAAATGGACTAGTTTAAATGTGGGTTACTTCCCTGTCCAGCTGGAGTTGGTGAGCCCTCATTAGCTCAGGTGTGTTTTTTCAGTGGTTTTTCCCATCATGGTCTTGAACTCTTTGCTCATATTCTCACTCCTCCCACTCTTCAACTGCACTTTGGGAACTCAGCCCAGTGCTGCACTGCGGGTCTCTGCCTCTGCCTCCATCAGTATTTGGGTGAAGGTTCTATGGTGACATTAAATGTATTCATCAATCTGACTACAGGGCAAGGCCAGTTGGTGCCCCCTCTCTTCTATTGCTTAGGGTCTTAGCTGGGGTTATCTTTGTGGATTCCTGGTAATTTCTCTAGTGCCTCATTCTTGCTACCCCTATGATGCTCTCTCAATCAAAATATTTATTTCCTTGTTCTCATCTTTGTGCTTCCTCTATCATGACTATCATGTTCCCTCAAGTTCTCCTCCTCCCTCCCCTTCTCCTGTTCTGTTCCCCTTCCACACTCTCTTCTCCACCCATCCCTATTCTTCCAATTTTGTCCGGTAATCTTGTCTATTTTCCCTTTCCAGGTGTATTTATGCACGGTTTTTTTTAGGGTTCACCTTGTTGCTTAGCTCCTCTAGGATCATGAACTATAGGATCAATACCCTTTGCTTTACGGCTAGTATCCACTTATGTGTGAGTACGTAACTTTGTAGAAAGAATATTAGTTGCTTCAATGGAATAAGGTCAAATAACATATAAAGGCAGACCTATCAGAATTACAGACAACTCCTCAGTGGAAACCATGAAAGCCTGAAGGTCCTGAACAGATGTGTTGCAGACACTAAGAAACCACAAATGCCAGCCTCAAACTAAATTGCATGCCAATAATAGCTACTCTCAGATCCTTAAAGCACATGATTTCATGCATTTCTTTTGTTTTCTTCCTTATTTTCAAGACTGAGATTTATTGTTACTTTCAGTTTTGATATTTTAACAATATCCATATGTTTTGTTACTTTGCTTGTTGCTCTTTTCAAAGTGCCAGGCTTTTAAACAAATTCTTTCATCTCACATGCCAATAATTTTCTTTTTTTGAGCATTTTATATTTTTATTATTTATTTATTTTTTACAGAACCAGAATTCAGATTTTTTTCTTTATTATTATTAAAAATTTCCACCTCCTCCCCTCCTCCCATTTT
>LOJH01052661.1:0-12311 GCA_001685095.1 Ellobius talpinus
ACTTCGGGCCCCCTAGCCCGGGCTTTTTCTAACTGAAGCGGCCCCGCCCAGAATTCCCGCCCCTACTCAGTCAGCCAATCAGTGCAAGGCCCCGCCGGGGCCCCCACAGGGCCCACCTCCACCCTGGATCGGTCCAGCGCACGTTTGCCTCACCCCGCACCCGCACCCGTCCTGAAAATTCTCCAAAGACAGCTTCACCATAACTCGCAGTTTGAATTCCTTAGACAGGGCCTGGCATTGTCCCCAAATGTCTCCCTTTGGGTCGAGAACTTATAGCCTCTTAGCCCACTGGCGCCTTTCATGGAACAGTGGTGCCCCGGGCACCTTTCCATGCTGGAGCTGTTCACCACTCAGCTTGTAAGGAGACCACGGCAGGAGTATGGGGGCCTTCTCATACTGCCACAGGACGGGTGAACAGTCTACCGGTGGCCAACCCTCGGTCTTTTTCCCAGTTTGCTTGACTGACTTTGTCTTTCTACAGTGGTTTAAACGAGGCAACTAATTTGGGTGCTCCTCACTACCCCTTTCCTGGCCATCAGGTTTACCAGTACCCTTTAATCCTATTAGTGACCTCACTGCCTAGCCCCCGTCTCCCCAGTTAACCAGGGCCGCAACATGGTCTCCTCATCCTACTGACAGAATGAAGACAGGAGAGATGCCCAGTCCCTCTTGCCATTGCTCTTGGCCTCTGTTCAGAGTTCTGTGGCTCTAACCCATAGGGTCAGCACCCACAGAGAGTAGGACAGCCCTAAGAGGAAGTGACTGGAACGCCAGGTGTGAGAAGGACCCCGGGGCTGACCTGGCACGACAACTCAGCAGGTCCTCGGATGCAATAGCGCCTTGACAGCCCCTCAGCCAAGTTGCTGCATGCCAGCTGAGAATTAGTTTCTGGCTCTTGTTCTGGCTAACGCCCCCCCATCCCATTTTTACTCTGAGACAGCTCCTGTCATCTCCATGGGTGGACCCTGGGTTATGATACTGACAGACACCGCTAATTTGGTCATAAGTAGACCCCAGCCTCTCTTATCTTGGAGCTGTAGTGTGAGTCTGCTGTTGCCTCGCGGTTGCGTCTATCCCTGTGCGCTTAAACAAATGATCCTTTTCAAAGATCGGTATGTAAGATGGGAGAGAAATCATTCTACGCTGGGCCTAAAAGCTCAAGCAACTCCCTTAAGTATCCCATCCCCCCCATGAACCTTAAGAATCCTGGCAGCATCAGCATAACAAAGGCTGAGGGTTGACCACCCGCGGGCTGGCTATTCACTGGCCAGGCAGTGGTTGGCACCTCCTGCCCTCCATTGCTTCAAACCAAGCTGAGCCCTCCACATACACCTCTGCCACTTCTCATTATGGTTTCTAGGTGACCTGGGACATTGCCGTGGTTGAACCTCAGCCTCTGCTTTCATGACTATTGGGGTTTCCGTGTGTGAGACTTGAGGCAGCCTGCGGTATGTGAGCCTCCCGACCATAACCAATTCTGTGCCATTTAGGGATTGAGCAGATCTGGCTAGTTTTCATAAGTGCACAAATGTCTGACCTCTATGATTTTTGGTAATCGTTGAAGCACAGAGCCTGAACATTGGTATGAGCGAACCCCAACCTTTGCCGCCTCTGCCTAGCATTGTGTAGGACTATACTGCCACCACGCGACATTTCGCCCTCTTTGGAGAGTGAGCCGACTGGAAGGGTCCTAGACCGAAGAGATCAAGAAATGTGTGCGTTCTGCCATCCCACGCCCTCAATGCATCATTGAATGCTAGGACTGAGCTGAGTGCCCTAGGACACTGCCAGAGGTGAACCCCAATTCCATCTCCTTGTGCCGAAATGTGTAGGGATGTGCTGCCACCACGCGGCAATGTCTGTCTCTCTAGCCATAACCAATTCAGCGCTGTATGGAGAGTGAGCCAATACAAAGGGTGCAAGACCAAAGAGAGCTATGAAGAAATAAATGTGTGTGTCCTACCATCCCACACCCTCAATGCATCATTGAATGATAGGACTGAGTCGAATGCCCTAGGACAGTGCCAGAGGTGAACCTCAATTCCATCGCCTTGTGCCAAAATGTGTAGGGATGTGCTGCCACCGCGTGGCAATGTCTCTCTAGCCATAACCAATTCCGTGCTGTGTGAGCTGACCGAAGGGTGCAAGACCGAAGAGAACTATGAAGAAATGTGCGTGTCCTACCATCCCGTGGCCCTCATGCATCATTGAATGCTAGGCTTGAGTGACCTGGGACATTGTCACAGGTGAACCCCGATTTTTGACATCTTCGTGCCGAGATGTGTAGGACCGACCATACTGTCTCTGCACAGCAACTCACAAACCACAGCCGATCCTGTGCTGTGTAGGGAATGAGCCAAGTTCTCTGGTTTCAAGGTGCAAGGGCACCACTCTAGAGGTGCACACATCTTACAATCTCCATGAACTGCATCAGGTTTGGGTGTCCTAGGACATTCCTGGGAGTGAATCCCCCAAGTAAGCTGTATTTCAGCAATAATACATAGGAGTATGCTGCCACCGCGCGGCAACGGCCATTTCCCTACGCTTACAGCGGCTTCTATGGCTTGAGAAGTGAGCCACTCTGGCTGGTTTTGGGGTTCAGAGACCAAACAGATCCCTCCAGAAACACAAGTATTCCACACTTTTATTATCTTTTTCAAACAATGAGACACTGGGTCTTTGGATATTGCCACAGGTGAATGCTAAATTTGGCCCCGGACCTTGCCGCGGGCAAACCCTATCTTTGGTGCTTCTGGGCTACAATGTTTAAGACTACGCTGTTACCAGAATAGTAATTTAGGTCTTTCCACCCACAATGGCTTCTGGTACTGTGCCATCTGGTACTGAGCTACATGCACTGGTTTATGGGATATGAGACCAAAGGAGACCCTTCTGAAAATGCGCAAGTGTCCTGCCTTATGATGACTCTCGTATGGAGGCTCTCGGGGACAGTACAGCTGTTTGCCACCTCTAAGCTGTTACTTGTGTAAAATGATGCTTCCACAAATGGCAACTTTGGGGCCCCGCCACACCTACAGCTGATTTAGGGCTAAGCTTGCACCCAAGATTGAAATAGGGTTCTGCAGCTGCCTAGGTAAGGTTGAGACTTGTTAGGAGAATCCTCAGATTGCTGAACAATTCGCAGCTGTGCTCTTGGCGCTTAACATCTGAACTCCCTAATTAGCATCTCAAAGCCCAGATTGACTGGCTTTGTTATTGCCTAAAGAGTCTGGGGCATTCAGGGCCAAAGTAAAGTGTTCTGTTTAAGCGGTTCCTTGACCAGAGATGTTAGATGTCTGTACCGTGAGGACAGTATCGAGTGGGGCTGGCACTATGATACCTGCAACACATTCCATGATCACCACACATAGTAGAAATGCCTTGATTTCCGTACCACAGCACCGACGGCCTCAGAGCCCTATAGGTAAGATGCCTGGTATGGCTCACAAGAAAGTTCTATTAAGGACTCTTGTGAACTTCTGGCCTCATGAAGCCCAGGCCGGGGGATAATAGATACTGCTACGAGTGAACCCGGATCTCAGTCGCAGTTCGCCTCGGGACTGCAATGCATAAATATGAGACTTCACTGCCATCGTGCGGCAACCCTAGTCTTTACGCACACCGATAGTTAGTCGATCTTGTTGATTTGGGGGGTCCAAGACCATGGGGGCCAGCCTAAAAACACGTGAGTCCTGTCTTCCTAATAACTTTCATGATCTACCGAGGCACGGGATCTGGGTGACCCATGACATTGCTACTTGTGGATCCTAATGCCGGGGTTCTTTACGTTTGGAGCAAGAGATCATGCTGCCACCACGCGGCAACTTCAGTCTCTAAAACTCGCAACGGATTCAGCGGGCACCCAAGAATAGGGCAGTCTCCTTGCAGAATTCCCATTGTCTGATGGAAGCCCATATTTGTGTGTGGGGTGCCCCTTGGGATCCTTGACTTAAGTGCCCTGCACACTCAGCCCAAGGACACGGGAATCGAATCTCTCCTTGCTTGTCAACCTTTACCTTTTCTGTGGTCATACAGGAGCCATAGGTAGTGGCTGTCTTTTTGGCATTACTCGGGCTCTAGGCAGACCCGGTGTTCTCTGATCATCAGAACACATATTCTTCGTGGCACCCTGGCTGCACTCCTCTGCTGTGTTCCTCCTGGAATTGTCAAAGATTGTTGGGGTTGACTGCATCACATCCAACTACTAAGGTGAGGAGGCTTTTAAGGGAGAGCAGAAGGACTCCCTTGGGTGGGCTAACCGCCTAAAGCTGCATTTGCATATCTATTGGATGGAAGCAGAGCTCTACTTTCTGGTACCTGCTAAGTGTGACTTTGTCAATTCGTCAATTCGGAGACTGCTGGGGCTTGCACGAGGAGTGGAGATTTTGGGGACTCGTGGAGCCAAGTCTGGCCTGCTCTGGTCATAGTAATAGTGTGTGAGATTAGCTTAGTGACTAGGTGATGACTAGCAGCTGGTGGGCAAACAGACCCAGGTGAAGCATGGTACTCTAATGAGAGTCAATACCCCATGGGAGTCTAATCTGAGCCCTGATGTTAGATATAGAACTTGGTCTGGTGGTGGAGAGAGCCCAGCTTCATCGAGACAGGAGTTAGATTCCTTTTTACTGAGGTTGAGTACAGAGAGAGTGGATGTGAGACATCCGGGGAAGCCCCAGTCTCTTCCAAGGACGTGGCCATCTCCTAGGTCCTAATCTCACATTATGAGCCTTCTTAGTTGGGAGCCAGCTCACATTGTTCATTTCTGGACACTATCTCCATAAAGAACTAACCCCCACAGTGTGTCTCTCAGACACTGTGAGCGTGGTGGTACCATGTAACATCTGGACAGAGTGTTGTCACTTGGACAAGAACATGTGTATGGTGCTGGCATTTGGATAGCTACATGAGCGTAACACTGGTGACCTAGATGGGAAAATGGTACAGAGGTGTCACATAGATGGGACATGGGCACAGATGTCACCTAGAGAGGGCATGAGCACAGAGGTGTCACATAGCTATGATAGGGACACCGGAGTGTCACCTAGATAGGACCTGGTCACTAATGTGGCACCTGGAGGCGTTGTGGGCACAGAGGTGTCATCTGGATAGAACATAGATGCAAGAGTATTATCTATATAGGACATGGACATAGAGTGTCACTTGGATAGGATGCAGGCTCAGAGGAAAGGACATGGGTATATAGATGTCTTTAGAAGGAACATGGACATAGTGGTACCACTTAGAGGGGACACAGGCACAAAGTGTCACCTGTGTGAGACACAGGCACAGAGGTATCTCTTAGATGGGACATGGGTACAGAGATGTCATCTATATGGGACATGGCATAGAGGTGTCAGCTGGATAGGACATGGTGGGCCCAGTGTTATCAGCATGAAGACATAAGCACATCCCTGTCTAAGGACGGGAACAAGATATAGTGTGTCACTCAAAGTGGATTGAAGATGCCATCTATAAGCCAAAGAAACCTAAGGAGAAAGCAGCCCTACAGACATGGATACCTTGACTTTGGCCTTGAAATCTTAGTGTACAAGAGAACTGATTTTTGTGTGAGAAGACAGGGTCTCTTGTAGCCCATGCTAACCTCAAACTAGCTATGTACCAAAGATGACCTTGAATTTCTTATCTTCCTGCCTCCACCTCCTGAGCATTGGGATTATAGGTGTGCCTTGTCATGATTCTGCTTTCCAGAACACTCAGTTCTTACCGTTTCTTACAGCTACTGGTCAACTGGCCTGGCTAAGATTAACCTGGATGGTGGGAGAGTGTGGTAGTTTAAATAAGAATGCTTCACATAGGTTTATAGATTTGATTGCTCAGTCACCAGGGAGTGGCACTATTTGAAACAGGAGGTGTGACTTTGTTGGAGGAAGTGTGTCACTAAGGGGTGGGCTTTGAGGTTTTAAGGACCTGAGTCAGGCCCCGTGGTTCTCTCTTCCTGCTGACTACAGATCCAGATGTAGAACTCTCAGCTACCATGTCTGCCTGCGTGCTGCTATACTCCCCACCGTGAGGAAAATGTACTAAACCGCTGAGATGGTAATCAAGCACCAAATAAATGCTTTCTTTTATAAGAGTTGCCATGGTCACAGTGTCTCTTCATAGCAATAGAGCACTGACTAAGACAGAGGGCAGCAGCTAATTGTGCATCGAAGGTGGTTTCTAGATGTTACTGCAGTCCATACTTGCGGTGCAAGCCCCTAGCTACTCTAACCAATGCATTATCTCAGGTTTGTCCTGAAGCTGGTGTGGGTACTGAGCTGGTTGTACTGTAGCTTCCTCATGAAAGGTGCTAGCTTACCTTGGCAACCCCTCACCCTGGTTTTGGAGTATGTGTGAGTATCTTTAGATTTCCCCCAAGTTATCACAAACTGGGCCTGAAAAAGCAGGAATTTATTCTAGCACAGTTCTGGATTCTACAAATGCAGGATCAAGGTGTTCTCTCAGAAGGCTTCTGGAGAGGATCCTTCCTGTCCATTCCAAGCTCTGGAGACACTAGGTGTCCTTAGATTCTAGGATTCCCTAGATCTCTGCTTCTTTTCCTGTGTGTGGAAGCTTTCCCTGGGTGTCTGTGTCCAACCTTTCTCCTCTGCAGGATAGACACCACTATCGGATCTAGGGCACTGTCATCCTGTGTGTAACAGAAAGGATCATTGAGTTACACATGTTCAGGTGAGAACAGACCTGAATTGGGGGGCACATTTATTTCAATGCAATCCAAAATTGCAAGGGGAAAACATAATTTGACTGTCCACTCTGTTCCCACATATCCTTGTGATGTTCATATGGCCTGTACCCTCTCCTGCTTTTTGCCCATCTCATTCTTGACTGGTTGATCTCAGAACCTGAGCAGCAGTCTCTCATAAACAGCTAAGCACCATGGCTCCCTCATTTCTGGTTTGACCCCTGAGCACAGTGCCCTGCTCTACAGCCATTATGGGCATGTCTGGATGAATCCTGGCAGGCACACTGGGTCTTCTACAACAGAGTGGGTAGACACAAAGCATCATAGCTATTCCAAACGAGAGTTCTGGAAAGATGAGGATAGAGAGAGAAGAGGGAGCCAAGCATGTCTGAGGTACTGTCCTTTGTGGCCCCTGAATATGTGCTGAGTCTGACTGAGTTTTGCAGTTACCACTTTGAGGCCACCTATACATGGTGTCTCCACTGTTTTGGCAACTCTGGATGCTTTCTGCCTCTACCTGCAGCCTTCCTCTGGCTTCTTATGACCTCTGGTTTCTTCCTTGTTCTTATACATCTATTACAGTCCATTTCCACAGCATCAGCCCTCTGCTCATTGTTTCTGCTCTGGCTGCAAAAGACATATGAGCATCATCTTTGACCCAGTGATGTCACCATCTGCAAGAACCTGAGTTCTTATTCAGGGACTGAGCAAAAGTACACAGACCCTGACCTCAAAGATAAACTATGTGTTTTCAGGGGTCCTCTCTCACTCTTGTAGACTGAAACAGCTTTATTTTTTAACCAATAAAAGCAACACATATACAGAAGAACTTCCCATGCCATGGCCTCACCAGGTGGGCCAGGCTATCATCCATGTTCCTTACATCATAGGACCACCACTATCGCATGATCTACCATATGAGGTGGGTGAGACCAGGAAGATGAAGAAGGCTTTTAGGGCAGGTAGTAACTTATCACCTTGATTTCTAGGGACAGCGAGGATGCTGACCCATGTCTGTGTGAGGATAGTAATGGAAGAGAAGAGGCCTTAGTGCATGAGGGGAGAAGTTGGCAGATCAGGCAGTGAAGGGAGGCCAGGCCAAGTCCAGTCTTGTGACGGTGACCTCTTGAGAAGTGGGGACCACTTCACTCACTACTTAGCAAAGAAGGGTACTGGTAAAGGGATTTGAATACCCCAGCTTTAAAATGCTTTTAATAAAGGGACTAGTGATAGACTGAGTGAATCAGATGATGCTTAGAGCAAGAAAAATAAGGTCACCCGGTTCATCTAGGTGGAGGATGCTGTCCTGGTTTGCATTCAAGAGGGAACAAGGGCCTCCTTCCTCCAGCCTTGTGGATTGTTCCTGACCCTCCTGAAATCATCTGGAAGTTAATCCTTTGGAAAACAAATATTTCAGACATCTCAACAACACAAGCCCTCCAAGTGAGAGCTGAGCGGATGGGCCAAAAGGCCTGGAAACTCTCCCCTACACCCAGATGCTTAAGCCCCCCAAACCTCAGCAGTGTCCATGGGAGATGGAGACTATGGCCAGGAAAGTGTCAGAGCCGCCAGCCACCTGCCTGGGCTTCACTCCTGGGTCCTGTCCATTCTCTTTGGCAGCTTTGGCCATTGGCAGGACATTCCTGAAGGCTGAGGCTGTGCACTGGGGGCTGCTGTTAGGAAGGCCAGAGGAAGGTCCACTGTCACCCTGGGGCCCTTGCTGTTCCCTGGCTCTTCCACTTTCCCACACTCCCTTCACGGCCTGGGGACTCATCAGGAACATTTCCCTTGTTTCCCTTTCCGAAGTCTATGTTTAGGGGCTCATCTGGTCTTTACTCTATGTTACCATCCATTGTCCACAGGTATCTATTTGGGCTGGCTACACCCGTGCCCACGTGCCCTCTTGTGGGCAGACTCTCTCTTTCTGTTCCCTTTTCATGGGTCTGGGCTGCACTTGAAACACCTGGTTGAAAGCTTTCAGAGCCCAAACTTTCTCCTCTCAACCTCTTCCTTTCCCACAAGCACAGTATGACCCAGCTACAGGTCCTGTTGCCATAAGCCATGGTTACTTACCATCCCGAGCAGGGCAGCTCCACCTGCAAAGCCTAGGAAGCCATTATTGTGAATCTCAAAGAAGGGCCCTTGAGACAGAAGAGAGACAAAGGCTTAGAAGTGGAAGGCAAGGACATGAGGGGTTAGCAAGGACCTACTCTGTGGATATGTCTCCCTGACTGTAGGCATGGTGCCTGACTCACAAGTGGCAACACAGTCACTTCTGCTCTGGCCCCTAAAGGTTTCCAGGGGATCTTTCCCTTTCTCCCCTCTGCCCCCAGAAGAAAGGGCACATTGTCCTAGGATCCCAGAGCTGCAGAGCCACAAGATGGCAGGAACCTGGGACTTTTTTTTGCATACTACTACTCTTTAGTGATGACTACAGAGAAGTATGCTCATGGGGGTGTCTCATCAGGGAATAAGGAAAGGAGATTTGGGGAGTTCAAGAAGACAGAGGAGCATCAGGCTCCTTTACAAACAGGGACAAGCCATAGACAAGGGTGATACATGGCTTGGGTGCACTGGAGTGTCTAAATCATTACAGAGAAATTTCTGTTGGTGTGAACAGGCAAGGGCTGGGCAAGACTGGGGAGGGAGGACCCTAATGGGAGACCACCATCCTTATGGCCTTGTTGACATGGGGGAAAGCAAACTAACTCACAAGCTCACAGTTCCCATTCCTGCCTCGAACCTTGGATCGTGAATCCGACTGATCCAGACCATCCTGTGTCACCAGGAGTTGGGACAATCAGGAATAGAGGACAAGAAGAGAGTGGAGAAAGGTGATAGATAGTAGGGGCCCTGGGAAGGGGTTTCATGGCATGTGGAGCCAACAGTGTCTGTCTTAGGGAACACGCAGGCCTGTCCTTTATCTCACCCCTCACGCTACATATTTCCAGAGAAATCATTTCCAATTTCAAAGGCTCCATGGAGGCGGATTTTTCCATCTGGGCTCTGCTGATGAGCTAGTTGGAAGGAACTTATGTGTTCACTCACTCCCCTCATTCGAGCCTCATGTAGGGACTGGGAGGGGAGGCAGAGAACCCATGGTGCCTGGGAGCCCCTCAGACCTTGGAGGCAGCTGATGGCTCTAGTCCCTTCCTGGGCGGGTCTCCACCTGGCTGGTGGTATGACTATGAGTCAGGGGTCTGGATCCCCCCAGGAGACCAGCAGGATTCGGGCAGAGGGGCCATGTCTGTGCACGTGCAACCAGTTTGATGGCCTCCCACCCCTCTCCTGGGTCCCCCTCACATCCTGCTCTGGCGAGGCTGTTTCCCACACTGTGGCTTCCAAGTGTTCAGCCCACACTCAGCTCCCTCCTTCCCCTGGCTGAGGAGATGACTGACTGCCTGTCTTCTCACCAAGGCCCCCGCACTCCCCGCCCTGGGCCTCACCCTTGGGGCCCTGGAGAGGAGGGAGCTTCCATTGCCTGCTCCTCTCATGGCCCAGCTTACTCAGCTCCAGACTGGTTTCTTTCTCAGTGATCCCTGTGACACACATTTGTTGCCCTTCTCTGCTCGTTGCTTCCTGAGTTGTCTGTGGGTGTCCTGCCCTAGCCTCCTCCTAATGTGGTATTTCTTGGAGTTAAAAAAAAAACCCTGAGATGAATTACCTTCCCTCCATCCTCAAACTGATAAGGTGAAACTCGAGCCCTAAATTCTTTAGGGTGTGACCGTAGTTGGTCATGGCAGTCTCTGCAGAGTAAGTTAATATTACGTCTCTAGAGTGGGCACTGATTCACACAACTGTGCCCTTACCAGGAGAGATCATGGCACAGATTTGCAGGGAGCAACTACACCAGGACCGGGGGAAGATGCCATCTTACCAGCCACAGAAGAGCCAAGCCAGCAGCCCCTCAAACGTGGGCTTCTAAGAAGCTTCTAAGATTCAGCTAGTAGCTGCTGTTTAAACTGCTTCCTCTGCACTGGTTTGTATGGTAGTCTGAGCCAATTAAGACCATGACACTCTTGGTCTGCCTCAGTCTCCCCACTATCTCTTGCCTCCTTTGCTTTCTTGGCACCACATCCCTCCTTCTCAGCAAGGACTCTCCTCATACACTCTTACCCTCAGCCCCCACTCGTCTTGCCTCTGAGTGACCAGAGTATTCCTCAGACTCTCAGGGCCTGTCCATGCTCCAAAGCTGTCTCTAAGCCTGATTCCTGAATCTTCTGCTCTTGGATTCGGGATTTTTCCATGGGGACCTGCAGCCAAGTCAACAATTTTCTCCTCAGTGGTCCTGACTGTCCCTGAATACCATATTCTTGCCTTGGCTATAGTGGGAAACAGATTGGTACCTTTGCTAGGGCATGAAGGCCTGGGAGAAGCCAGGTTTGAGCTTGTGTCTAGGCAGGCCTCAGGCTTCCGTGGAACACCAGGACAGGAAGGACTCCTTCAGCCTCATAGAAGATGGAGGACAGAAAAGAGGACAGATAAGGTGAGGAGTCCAAAACCCCACTCTGCCTTAGACCCCAGGCGGAGTGGCCAGGTGTCCAGCTCCCTTTGCCTCAGAACTGGGCACTAGTTTAGCTCTGCTCTGCAGGCCCTGGGAGAAGCACCTTCCTGTGGTGTTAGTCTCCATGTGAATATCCAAGGGTCCACACTCGGGCCAGAGCAGAGGGGCTTTGGATTTAGAAACGCCTTGGGGTAAACCTGGGATGTGAGTGCTGGCTTAACTTGGATTGCTGTGAACTAAGTTGCTGGAGTCTCCTGGTTTGGTGAACTTGGAGTCTCCAGGCAGGAGAGCTGTCAGGCCTCTTAGCTCAGCACCTCCCCAGACACCGTCTTCCAGTGCTGAGCAAGCTGTGCTGGGTGTGGGTCCTCCATTTCCCTGTCCCTTTGGAGAATGCCTGCCAAGCGATTGACGATTGACGTGAAACAATGTGAAGGTCATGAGAAACCAAAACCATTGCTTCTTTAGGGGCCACAGCCCTCTGTACTATCAAGCCTTGGTGACAGTTGTATCTCAGAGACTCCTCAGGCCATGGAACCCCTTGACAAATCCAGCCAATACCTGATCTATCTGAAATACCCTCAAGAGACTGTCTCTCTGGTTCTCTCGGAGCCCTGCTTCAGAGCGAGTGTTGAACTGACTCAATCTAGCCGAAAGATTCCATGCTATTCACTGGGTTTTCTGCAGAGGACTAGGTCTCTGAGGGTGACCCTGGCCCCTTGGAGCTGCTCCCCTGACCACCTGGCCCCTAGCCTGTTTCTCTTTCCTATGGGACTTCCTCTGACTTCATTGTTTTAAGTTGGTGGTTGGGCCAACAAACAGTTTGAATTTCACCCCTTGTGGCCTCCCTCCCTCCCCTCCTTCTTCCTCTTCCTGGACTCCTTCATGTAGTTGCTGTCCTAGGCCCAGGGTGGGCACTGGGGTAAGGCTGGGGTAGGAAAATTATTTGCTTGGTCTCAAGGACCTCAGGGGTAAAAAAGAAGAAAAGAACCCCCCAGAACCCTCCCACCAGCTCCTCATCTCATTGGGGGCTACAAGCAAACAACCTACTAGCTTTCTTTCTTTTCTTCTTCTTCTTCTTCTTCTTCTTCTTCTTCTTCTTCTTCT